>JAVXUP010002986.1:0-94039 GCA_033070095.1 Escallonia herrerae | reverse complement strand
TACGAATCGGGAGGATTATGCTTCCACAAGTGGATGGATTTTCACATTCGGTGGGGGAGCAATATCCTGGGGTTCGAAGAAACAGACTTGCATTACTGATTCTACCATGGCAGCAGAGTTTATTGCTTTAGCTGCAGGGGGCAAGGAGGCAGAATGGCTAAGGAATTTACTTTTAGAGGTTCCTTTATGGCCTAAGCCTTTGGCTCCGATATCGATAAGGTGTGATAGTCAATCAACTCTATCACGAGCATGTAGCGAAGTGTATAATGGAAAGTCTAGACATATTGGTCTTAGACATAGCTACGTGAGGCAGTTGATTACCGAAGGTGTAATCACATTGGAATATGTGAGGTCATTGGAAAATTTAGCGGATCCGTTAACTAAAGGGCTTCCAAGGGAAATGATTATTAGGACCTCACGAGGGATGGGACTCAAGCCCATGTCAAGGATCAGCAATGATGGAAATCTCGACTTAACGCTTGCTAACACCAAGTCTTGAGTTCAACAGAGTCAAAAGTACATTATGATGGTGATTGCAAGCACAAATTTAGTCATCCCAAGGTAATGTGCTTGGTAACCGTAATGAAGAACTAGGGTGAGTATTATAGTCTTAATAGGTCTATAAAAGGATCATTCTTTGAAGTGTTAGTTACGGTACACTCTTGATAGACCTGACTAGTGAGTGTGAAGTGGGGCCGCTTCTGTCGAGTTTAAGGGGCTTAACTCTAGAGCACTCATGAAAAACAAGATACAAATTACATGGCCATTTATTGTATAAGCAGTTTTCTGGATTTGTGTATGGATAGGAGTTTCATGTGTGATATGTGACCGGCTAGTCAACAAGGATAGGTGGTTCAAAGTTTATCTACCACACTTTTTCAGATTGGTCTTGTTATGTAATCACTAAGTGAAGATTCAAGTCGTAAGACATCTTCATTTATGCATGTACTTCACTGGATAATAAGATCTGGTTTTTTGTTTTGTTTTTATTTTATATTTTGTAAAATGGTGGGGATTGTTAGTGTTTTTTCAAAATATAGTGTCAAAGTGGTTCATTTTCTTTGTCAAAATGATGAAAGGAAGATGAAGAGGCAAAGAGGGAGGAATCCCACATAGAAGGGAATTGGAAAAGTAAGTGGGTATATAATAAAGAACTCCACTTACTTTAATACTTATGTGGTGTGCTAAGGTGTATGCATGTGCACCGAGTATGGTGCGAAGCACCATACGAGGAACGATCGCACGCACGCGCGCGCGCGCGCGTGGCAGTGGGCTGTGAGGCGCAATGTGGCGCTTTGATGGCGCACTTTGCACTTCGCACGTGCGCATCGTCGCGAGACGCAATTAGACGCCTTTAAGTTTTCGTGACGAACGAAAACTAGGCCGTCGGTGCAACGGATCGGGTCGGATCCGACCGTTAGCAGCTGAGTGGTTACACTTGCACTGGTTCAGGTTATGCCCGAACGGTTGCAGCTGGGTGGTTCCAGTTCGGGCCAGACCCACCTGTTGAGAGCTGGTTAGTTACCAGTCCAGATCTGGACCGTTAATCTTAACGGTTTCTAATCCGACGGTCCAGATTGCTTGGGTGCATGATGAAAGGGTATGACCCTTGATTAGCAACCACTAGTGCTTTAAATAGAGCACAATGGTCCGAAAATCTGACCATATAGATAAGCCTCTACTCTCTTCTCCTTTCTGCAGATCTTTTACAATAAGAAATTTCTGCAGAATTTCTTAGTTGTAAACCCGTTATCCAGTATTTCATACACTTTTCTGTGGAGTGAATATCGTGTGTGCAAGCGCTATTCACTAGTGCGCTTCGTTGTATCTTGGAGGGTATTTGCCTGTAACCCGCTGCACACCAATTTTAGGTGGGGGCAAATATAAACTTAAGGAGAGCGTTTTACAACGTGCCTCGAAGCCGATCCTCTTTCAGTCACAAAGCCATCTCATAAAAATCCAACAATCTTAGGTTTATATTCTGCAACAATGGCGTTCGTGACGTTGAAAGACATGGGCTCGGATTTCCACCGCTTGGAGCGTTTTGATGGTGGGGACTTCGTTCGTTGGCAAAGGAAGATGCACTTTTTACTAGTAACAGTGTAAGTGTACTATGTGATCGTGAATCCAAGACCTCCGGAACCCGGTGAAAATGAGGAAGAAAGTGTTGCGAAGACACGTGAAAGATTGAGGTGGGATCAAGACGATGAGATATGTCGAGGACATATTCTGAATGGCATGTCCAACACGCTATTCGATGCCTATCATACTGTCAAGACCGCTAAGGAACTTTGGAACCAATTGGAGCGTCGCTACATCACCGAGGATGCCACCAGTAAAAGGTTCATCGTTTCCAAATTTTTTGATTACAAAATGGTTGATGGTAGGTCGGTTATGGAACAGTTTAATGAGATTAAAAGTATTCTTGATCGTTATTCCCAACACAAGTTAGCCTTGGATGAGTTTATCGTGGTTACGTCTATCATTGATAAATTGCCTCCTTCTTGGAAGAATTTTAGGAACAACCTTAAGCATCGCAAGGAAGACATCAACCTTGACGAGTTGGGTACTCATCTTCGGATTGAGGAAGACTTGCGCAAGGAAGAAAAGTCTAAAAGCGAGGGTGTTTCTAAAATCTTGGCCGTGGAAGAAGGAGAATCATCCAAGAAGAACTCCCGTGAGAACAAGAAAAAGGAAGCTTCAAGGAAATGACGACGACGACAAGGACAAGAAGAAAAAACACAAAGGAAAGTGTTTTCACTGTGGCAAACCAGGGCACTATAAGCGCGATTGCCGTGCCTTGAAGAAACAAAAAAAGGCGACCGAAAATAATTTAGTCGCGGTAATCAGTGAGGCAAATGTCCTTGAAGATGACGACGCATGGTGGATAGACTCGGGTGCGACAAAGCATGTGTGCAAGGACAAGAGGTTTTTTACAACCTATGAACCGGTAAAGGATGGAAGCCTTCTTTACATGGAAAACTCGTCAATTGTACAAATTGTGGGCAAAGGAAATGTCGAGCTCGAGTTTACATCCGGAAAAGTTGTCACCCTTACCAATGTTTGTTATGTGCCCGAAATTAGGAAGAATTTAGTTTCGGGTTGTATGCTTAACAAGTTTGGTTTCAAACTTGTTTTTGAAGCTGATAAGTTTGTACTCTCTAAGGGAGGGATTTTTGTGGGAAAGGGATATCTTTGTGAGGGATTGTTTAAACTTAATATTAATAATAAGAATATTATTTCTGCTTATATTATTGAGTCACAATCTTTTCTTTGGCATAATCGTTTAGGACATGTTAATACTAGAAAAATTGATGACATGATTAAATTAAATCTTTTGCCTAGTATGCATGTAGATAAAGGATTTTGCAAGACATGTATGCTCACTAAAATCACTAGAGCTCCTTTTCCAAATGGACAAAGAGAGTCTAAGATTTTAGATTTAATACATAGTGATTTAGGAGATTTTCACTCCTCTCCTTCATTAGGAGGAAACTCATATTATGTGACCTTCATTGATAATTATTCTAGGTATTGCTATGTTTATTTATTGCATAATAAAAGTGATGCCATGCCTAGTTTTGTCACATATAAAAATGAAGTAGAAAATTTTTGTGATGCCAAAATAAAAATACTTAGAACCGATAGGGGAGGAGAGTACTATGAGCCACCATTTTTTGAAGAAAATGGCATAGTGCATGAACTCTCTGCACCGTATACACCACAACAGAACCGTGTAGCGGAAAGAAAGAATCGGACATTAGTCGAAATGGTTAATGCCATGCTCTCCAACTCGGGTCTAGGAAAAGGATTTTGGGGGAAAGCTTTATTAACAGCTTGCTACATATTAAATAGAGTTCCAACTAAAGGGAATAACGTTACTCCTTACGAGTTATGGAAGAAAAGGAAGCCTAATCTGAATTATTTTAAAGTTTGGGGTTGTAGGGCCGTTGTAAGAGTTCCGGAACCAAAAAGGAAGAAATTGGGTGAAAGAGGCATTGAATGTATTTTCATTGGTTATGCTTTACACAGTAAAGCATATAGGTTCATGGTAGTGGAACAAAATGATTATTATTCTAAAAACACTATCATTGAATCTAGAGATGCCATCTTTGACGAAAGTAGGTTCCAATCACTTCCTAAGCAAGTTGAGCAAAAGGAAGGTCAACGTGATGTTGAGGAAAACCATGAAAATGAAGTGGAACCTAGAAGGAGCAAACGAATGAGAATTGCTAAAACCTATGGACCCGATTCCTACATGTATTTGGTAGAAGGAACTAGGACGGCAATACAAAACTCCATACCGATTGTTTTAAATGTGGAATCTGACCCTAGGACTTATGAAGAGGCCATGAGGTCTCAAGATTCTTCTTTTTGGAAGGAAGCAATAAATGAAGAGATTGATTCAATCATGGAAAATGGAACATGGAAATTGGTGGATTTACCACCTGGTTCTAAACCCATTGGTTGTAAATGGATCTTCAAGAAAAAGTTAAGGGTTGATGGATCGATTGAAAATTTTAAGGCAAGGTTAGTGGCTAAGGGTTTTTCCCAAAAGGAAGGTGTTGATTATTTTGACACTTATGCACCAGTTGCAAGGATAGCCACTATTAGGGTGCTTATTGCACTAGCTTCCATCCATAAGCTAGTTATTCATCAAATGGATGTTAAAACGGCATTCTTAAATGGTGAATTAGATGAGGAGGTATACATGCAACAACAGGAAGGGTTTGTTGTACGTGGGCAAGAAAATAAAGTTTGTAAGTTGATTAAGTCATTGTATGGACTTAAGCAAGCCCCTAAGCAGTGGCATCAAAAGTTTGATCAAATTGTGATGTCTAATGGTTTTAAAATACATGAATCGGATAAGTGTGTGTACAGTAAGTTCGATGGCGGTAAGGGAGTTATCATTTGCTTATACGTAGATGATATGCTCATTTTTGGTACTGACTTGGAACAAGTTGTAAAGACAAAGAAATTCTTATCCAATAAATTTGAAATGAAAGACATGGGTGTTGCTGACGTGATTTTAGGAATTAAAATCATAAGGAATAATGGTTGCATAACCTTGTCACAGTCTCATTATATTGAGAAGGTGTTAAAAAGGTTTGACCATTTGGATAGCACACCAGTTAGTACTCCGTTCGATGAGAGTATTAAGTTGTCTCCTAATGATGGTAGAGCTGTGAGATAACTAGAATATGCGAGTGCAATAGGCTGTTTAATGTATGCCATGACTTGTACTAGACCGGATATTGCTTATGCAGTAGGAAAACTTAGTAGATATACTAGTTGTCCTAGTAATATGCATTGGAATGCAATATATAGGGTCTTTAAGTACCTTAAAAGAACCATGGAGTTCGGCATATGTTATAATGGGTATCCTTCTGTTTTGGAAGGATACACAGATGCCAGTTGGATTACGAATCGGGAGGATTATGCTTCCACAAGTGGATGGATTTTCACATTTGGTGGGGGAGCAATATCCTGGGGTTCGAAGAAACAGACTTGCATTACTGATTCTACCATGGCAGCAGAGTTTATTGCTTTAGCTGCAGGGGGCAAGGAGGCAGAATGGCTAAGGAATTTACTTTTAGAGGTTCCTTTATGGCCTAAGCCTATGGCTCCGATATCGATAAGGTGTGATAGTCAATCAACTCTATCACGAGCATGTAGCGAAGTGTATAATGGAAAGTCTAGACATATTGGTCTTAGACATAGCTACGTGAGGCAGTTGATTACCGAAGGTGTAATCACATTGGAATATGTGAGGTCATTGGAAAATTTAGCGGATCCGTTAACTAAAGGGCTTCCAAGGGAAATGATTATTAGGACCTCACGAGGGATGGGACTCAAGCCTATGTCAAGGATCAGCAATGATGGAAATCTCGACTTAACGCTTGCTAACACCAAGTCTTGAGTTCAACGAGTCAAAAGTACATTATGATGGTGATTGCAAGCACAAATTTTAGTCATCCCAAGGTAATGTGCTTGGTAACCGTAATGAAGAACTAGGGTGAGTATTATACTCTTAATAGGTCTATAAAAGGATCATTCTTTGGAGTGTTAGTTACGGTACACTCTTGATAGACCTGACTAGTGAGTGTGAAGTGGGGCCGCTTTTGTCGAGTTTAAGGGGCTTAACTCTAGAGCACTCATGAAAAACAAGATACAAATTACATGGCCATTTATTGTATAAGCAGTTTTCTGGATTTGTGTATGGATAGGAGTTTCATGTGTGATATGTGACCGGCTAGTCAACAAGGATAGGTGGTTCAAAGTTTATCTACCACACTTTTTCAGATTAGTCTTGTTATGTAATCACTAAGTGAAGATTCAAGTCGTAAGACATCTTCATTTATGCATGTACTTCACTGGATAATAAGATATGGTTTTTTGTTTTGTTTTTATTTTATATTTTGTAAAATGGTGGGGATTGTTAGTGTTTTTTCAAAATATAGTGTCAAAGTGGTTCATTTTCTTTGTCAAAATGATGAAAGGAAGATGAAGAGGCAAAGAGGAAGGAATCCCACATAGAAGGGAATTGGAAAAGTAAGTGGGTATATAATAAAGAACTCCACTTACTTTAATACTTATGTGGTGTGCTAAGGTGTATGCATGTGCACCGAGTATGGTGCGATGCACCATACGAGGAACGATCGCACGCACGCGCGCGCGCGTGTGGCAGTGGGCTGTGAGGCGCAATGTGGCGCTTTGATGGCGCACTTTGCACTTCGCACGTGCGCATTGTCGCGAGACGCAATTAGACGCCTTTAAGTTTTCGTGACGAATGAAAACTAGGCCGTCGGTGCAACGGATCGGGTCGGATCCGACCGTTAGCAGCTGAGTGGTTACACTTGCACTGGTTCAGGTTATGCCCGAACGGTTGCACCTGTTAGGCAGCTGGGTGGTTCCAGTTCGGTCCAGACCCACCTGTTGAGAGCTGGTTAGTTACCAGTCCAGATCTGGACCGTTAATCTTAACGGTTTCTAATCCGACGGTCCAGATTGCTTGGGTGCATGATGAAAGGGTATGACCCTTGATTAGCAACCACTAGTGCTTTAAATAGAGCACAATGGTCCGAAAATCTGACCATATAGATAAGCCTCTACTCTCTTCTCCTTTCTGCAGATCTTTTACAATAAGAAATTTCTGCAGAATTTCTTAGTTGTAAACCCGTTATCCAGTATTTCATACACTTTTCTGTGGAGTGAATATCGTGTGTGCAAGCGCTATTCACTAGTGCGCTTCGTTGTATCTTTGAGGGTATTTGCCTGTAACCCGCTGCACACCAATTTTAGGTGGGGGCAAATATAAACTTAAGGAGAGCGTTTTACAACGTGCCTCGAAGCCGATCCTCTTTCAGTCACAAAGCCATCTCATAAAAATCCAACAACTAATGGTGGCAAGAGGTTTTGCTGGTCATTGACTTTTAGCTATAAACAAAATTGTTCAAATAAAATTTCTCTGCCTTTCAAGCTTGATGTTAACTTTTTTGTTTTATATTCTAGGCCACAATTTTTTCTCCTTTCATAATCTTTTTCTAATGCATCACAAGGCATCGTATAATATTCCTTTTTTCAATCCCAACCATAGAAGATTTTGCTAGCTTTGATAAGAAATGCAATTCACAAATTTGTGATATGCGGGACCTTTTTTTTCCTTTTCTTTATCACATCAATAGTAAATGGAGGAATCTAACTCAACATAACCCTTGAGTTAAATTATGCTAATTTCAAAACATTTTATCTTGAATCTTCGAAAAAAAAATTGTAAGTGGCTTGAACAACGAAAAGATTATCCGCACTCAGATGAACCCTAGAGTTCGATTATGTTAATACCGAACATTTTTAAGTTGAGCCTTTGAAAGAAAATAATGTAAGTGGCTAGAACGAAGTCACTCTTGAAGACAGAGTGATGCTATTTACACACTTCTCCTAAATTTTGCCAATATGGTGGCTAAAATATAGTAATGCGAAAAAGCTTATATCATTAGCTTCAGCGACCAGTAAATTATTATCAAAGCTGAGTAAATGGACCTACAAGAAAATCATTTTCTTTCGATTTGGAATTTTAAGGTTACAAATCACACATTTAATCACCATATTAAACAGTTTATTTGAAATTCTTACTACTTTATACAAAAGTCCATGTTCTCAACCAATAGAAAATTTTGTACATTAACGTTATTTGCCAATATAATGTTGATGGATCACTTTCGTATGCGTCCTAGATAGTAAAGTGTCATTATTCCTTAATCAAATCCAAGCTATTTATAGAAGTAAATGTTCTATATCCCTATAGAACCATCAATAATAGATAAATCATAGAAGTCGTACGATACTAACCTCATAATACGTTTTCGCATGTGCATGTGTTTACACCAAGTACTTTCTACATGCCTAATCATGTAAGACCGGGTTTAGAAAATCAATTGTACGGTGTAGAGAGGATGAAAGCGATAAAGCTATGGAATAACAGGGGCTCTGAGGTTAAGGCAACCGATTCTTGTTGTTTGGATGTAGAAGGAGATTCTAAGATGACCATTTAAAGACTTTATTTGAGCCATGCACAAGTGTACTTGCAAACAAGTCTCCCTGTGAAAAGAGATGGTCAGCAGGCTAGGCTGTTGTGTGACCATGTTTACCCTTGTGGAAAATGATGTTTGGCGGACCGAGTCTTCTCTAAGGCCTAGCCCAGTATCTTTGAGACAAAAATTGGACTAGAATATGAGTTAAAGAACAAAATTAATCTCTTACCATATTTTCCATTTATAATGACAACAACTTAGACCTCCTATTGTAGCTAAAAGTAAAATCGGAATGTTATTGTTCCTTAGTTGCATTTCTTTGTCGGAACGATTTCTATATTTTGGTGATAACATATAACAATTTTGTCGCATGTTTTCTTCCCAAGCACCCATGTTTTACTATAAGACTTCAATTTATACTATTTTTTTTTTCAAAATACTGAAATCGAGAAATATCTGTGACTAAAGGGGCTTTTTAGTCATTTGCCACTAGAAATATGACAAAAATTTACCTTTTTAGGATAGTTCGAAGCTTTTGCGACAAACCTAGAGACTAATTGGATAGTCAAACTTGGATTGATCTTGACTCAATTAGATACTTAAATGCGGTAAAAACTTAAATATATAAAATTAGGTTCTTAGGTATGGCAAAGACACAAACATATTATATCAGCTTCCGCAAACTAAAACTGGTTATAAGAATTAATTTCAAACGGGCTCTTTGCTCCTTTGCAATTAATGCGAAGTATTCAAATTCAATTTCTCTTGAAAAATGAGCATTTCATTCTTATGTATAATGTATTACGTGTCATTCCACACGCGATGTTTGCACCCAAAAAAAAAAAGGTGTAAAAAATGGAAGTTTGCATAAAGACCAATAAGAAAACATGGCTTATAAGGTAGTTATCAAAGATTTATTTTATTTCTTTTGCTTTTTCAATTTGACAGTTTTTTTTTTCAATATTAGTTACTTATTAACTTCAGTGACACAAGTCAAACAGTTAATGCATTATACGGCAAAATTATTTGTATAGTTAACATGTTATATCAAAATTACTTCTATACTAAACTTTTACGTGGAATTGACATTGCAAAATGAGTAGAAAGATTTACGATGAATGGCTCGTGTATAGCACGGGATTCTAGCTAGTACATGTATATAGAAATTGATAGAGATATAAATATAGATATAAATTAAGAAAAAGTAACTATCAAGGGATCATATCCTCTGTTGTGCAACACTACCAGAGAAGATTTTGATCTCTGTCAAAGGTACCGCTGTCATAACCCCATCAAAGGCCGGTCAATAGTCTTGTGAATCTTCAAGTGAATTTGAGTCTTACAGCCTCGTTTTAGCGACGAAATTGTATCCGGCTTCCCGCCTTCCCCGGTGAAGACGCACGAATATGGTCTTGCTTGGTGCTTGGCACCACCCCCGGTTCTCCCGTTCTGTCTTAACGACCGAAATCACAGCCCTATTCTAAGCTCTCTCCTTTGCCCCTCCTTTCTCTTTCTTTTCTGTTATATTTCCTGCATTATTTTTCATGTTTTCCCTCTTATTACAGCTTTTCCTCATTTGGGTGATTCCTCTTGTAAGAAAATTTTCTGTTTTTGGTTCTGTAATTTTCCAGTTCATGTGTACAAACCAGGGGTTCCATTACCTAAAAAGGACAGGGAGTTCTATATCTTCTAGCGGGTGTTCTCCATTTTCTTGCTCTTTTTTGAAATCCCTGGGTGAATTTTCCATCTGGGTTTCATAAATTCAATCCACCTTGTTCCGTATTTATTCCGAGAAATAAGAATTCCGTCATATGTTTAGTTTCCTTGCAAGGACACAAAATTTAATGCCTTGAGGTATTTCACTTTATAACACCTGAGATACCCTTTTCAATTCTTGGGAGGTGAGGGGAGTTTGGAGGTCAATGCTATAAATGCCATCTCCAATGACATTTTGGTAAGTGAATCTGCACTTTTAAGAAGAAAAGTCCTAGGATCTTTAATCTTTTTGGGATATCAAATTTTCAACAAGTGATAAATGGCCAAAGTCTCTTTTCCTCGTTGTAGTAAATAATCTATAGGATGGGGAGGGTCAAGCTAAAGATGCAGACATTGGAGAGCACAGGAAACCGGCAGGTGACCTATTCGAAACGACGAAGTGGAATTATAAAGAAAGCTAGGGAATTGTCCATACTATGCGGCATCGACATCATCCTTCTAATGTTTGCTCCAAATGGACGGCCTACGATGTTCTCTGGTGTGCACAGGTATCTTCAAGTGTCAGAATCGTGTCATGAAGGTTTATGATTGGAATCACGGCACACTATAAAATAGTGTTTGTGGACATGAGCATCAAATCGAAATTTTCAATTGACATTCTCTTTAGGAATATTTGGTGTGAATGTCTACAATGATCCTAACACTGATTAGAAAGCTATTATATACATACTGCCTTTAGTATTTTCTATGATTCTTAAAGGTGACGTACTATGACCACAAAAATAAATGTATACATTAATATGTCCAGATGTTGCCAGAGATGTGCTTAGGTGGCAATTTTTGTGTCCAATATCTTGTGCTTCTTAAAATGCATGAAGTTAGACATATTGAGGGGTGCTATGATTTACTTTAGTGATACACTAGTTATCAATGCTGTATTTTCTTCTTCATCAGACGTATACTTTATAATGCTTGACTGGATGAAAATACTGCCACACAGTAATTGTATAATCTATTGAGGGGCGTTTTTGAGTTTGAGTGATTGAGCCATGCAGTAGTTATAAAATTCTACGTTGAGTGTTCTTTGGACTTGCAGCTATAAATTGAAGGAACTCATATGCTGGTGTACATAATATCTTGTGTGCATGGGAAGAGTGTACCCAGCTCTATGAGCTTTACTGTGCTTAAATTTTTATGCCAAAAACTGGAGTCATGTCTATGGCTGTGGTTCCAAGAAACATTCTGCTCCTTTTCTTCAGTTGGAAAGTATGTAGCTTTCTGACAGCGTAATTATTTCCTCTTATCATATTTTTTTGACTATACAAATAATAGATGCTCTTGGAACTTGATATGCCTGTCAACATTTGTAAGAAGTTGCATGCAACTTTTCTCCTTGTTAGAAATGAAGCAGAAAAGTTTCTTCTATTTTGATGAAGGAGACATATTTTGACCTGCTAGCCAAGTAGGAGATACTAGCTTAGATTTCACAGGAAAAACAAGGGAGGTGAAGAAAGTTTGGTCACTGTGAGTGGAAAGATTTTGTATTGCATACAAGCACACTGCCCTCATTAAACGATGGCTTAGAGTGAAAACTTAGATTCACATTTCAGGCACAATCTCTCTCTCCCCCCACCGGGCCTCCCCCCACCCCGGCCCAAATAGCGGAAAGCAGTAAAATTATAAGCCTTTCCTGCATGCTAGGTCTTGAAAACTTGCTTCATGTCTAAGTCTAAGGGCCCTCGTGTGGAAATGGTAGGGAGCTCCTTGACTGGCCTGACCACTGTCTTGTATGTAGCCCATGCTCTTCTGGCATCCTCCTCTTTCCCCGTTAATGCATTATCTCCACCTTTCAAAGAGGCCAACTTTTGGTGCCTGAAAAATCAGAAAAGAGATTCAGAGACAAACCCCGTTCTTAAGCACAGAAGTCTATAGACTATCTTCAAGCATCCATGTCGTATTGGAGCATTATAAGCTACAGTGGTTGCTGCAGCATATTGCCATCCATGAGACTCTGCTAAAAAATATTAACATGCACCCTATGCAGTAATACTGAAAGAAGCAACACAGTACTAGAACCTTGTCTGAAGTTAGATATGAGCAATATGTCAAAGTCATCGTATTATGGCGGTCAATAATGTAGGCAGGGCAGTAAGGGAAGAGGAGGCATCATGAGCTTGATCCTCATCGGTAGCATTTGGTGGGGGAAACTCTAGATACATTTACTGCCTCTGAAAAGGAGAACTATAATCATGCACATAAAAGTAATTTATTCCTATGCCAATTTCAATTGAAAATATTCTCACCAAGAAGACAAAAAGCACCAAATTTGCATCCCTCATTAGTGGCCACTGAGTAATCATAAAGAAGGCATACTTGGAAAGTATAAATTATTGGCAGAAAAAGTTAAGACATCAAGATTCAGAACTGTACCCCTAATATGGGCTTATTGATGGCATGGCGTGTCATATATGGCAACTGAAAGCTTGGATCGCATTAGTTTGAGCTTGCAGAACATCCCCCCATCCTGATTCGTTCAAGCTATGTTGATCACCTTACTGGGTATGTACACATATACATGTGCGTGTGTACATATTTGAAAATTTTATGTGGTACCACTATCTCTCCAGCTTTGGCACATGCTATTCTACTGGACAAACCACTTTGTTCTTTAGTGCAGACTATTACATGTATAACTATGGCATATTGATTGCTTTGGGAGGGGGTGGAGGGGTGGTCGCAGAATTTATATTACTTAGAGGGCCCTTCATACTTGCATTCATCACCCTTACATATAACCAAATATGCATCCGACTTCCATGTCTCTCATGTCATGAGCTAACAAAAACATGGTCTTTCCTTTCCCATACAGTTGAATGTAGAACATGTCATTCTAATGAGTGCTTTACTGATTGTTCCTTGGTACACATTGACTAACACGGGTTAATTTACTTTGGCATTATATCCTAATATGATCTTTTTTTCCAGCAAAGTTGATGAGGTCATCACCAAATTTGCTCAATTAAGTCCATATGAAAGGTTAAAAAGGTACAATCTGTCATGCCAGAACTGTAACTCTCCCATTTATGTAGTTTTGATCCAATTCAAACAACTCTATGGCTAAAGGTTCCTTGTTTGTTGAAACAGGAAGATGGAGAGCCTTGAAGTAAGATTGATGTTTATGACCAACTCTTATCCTTTCTCTGTTCTGCTGCCTTGTTTTGGTGTTTAAATAGATAACAATAACTTTGATTTCTTCAGCATGATTTTGCATTCTTTCTACACGTACAGGGTTTGAAGAAAACCTTTCAGAAGCTTGACCATGATGTAGAGTTACAAGATTTTATGGGTGCAAGGTATATCTAGTCAATTCTACGATCTTCTGCTATGACAACCTACTGGAATATCTAAACTTTTTCTCTGCCCGCACCCCCCCCCCCCCCACCCCCTCTCCCCCCGTGTGCAGTGATACAGTTGAGGTGCGCACCATTTCCAGCATCAATTTTTTTTCATCTAATTCGGATTTTCGCAAATTTGATTATTCTTCCTCTCAAGGACATACTTTTGGGTTGAATTCGTAGGATGTCAAGGAGAGAATAAGGATGTTGAGATCTCAACTTGCTGATGTACATAAGCGCTCGAGGTGCAATTCTTGAGACCTTTTTTTTTTCTTTTTTTTTTTTGGTGGTGGTCCAATTCATTTTAGCTCAACAAAGAATATAGCCTTCAAGGGGCATATTCCAGGAATATAAGTGCTTAACACCTTTAGTTTAGAATATATTCTAAAAGTTCCAATTTCAAGCAATGTTCCCAGCGATGGGATTTTATCTGATATTTCTTCCAGCTCAATGCCCTTAACTTCACCAACGTGGTGTTCCCTTCAAAACCACTTGAAGAGGTTTCAGTTTTTGTTGAAAAGTTCTAGTGTTTCTCTCTTGCCAAAGAGAGTAGACAGTGACTAATGCCAACTTGGCAAAATTAGTAGCAAAAGTATCATCCCTGAAGTAAGAGCAAGCAAACTGTAGCAGATCAATCCAGCACTAGGAGTAAAGGCCACCTTTAGCCTAGCCAAAACAGATTGCATAGATCCTTGTTGAAAGGGAAAGCGTAGAATACATGCTCGAGAGTTTGTACTTGTGAATGACAAAAAATGCATGTATCATCGGTAATTATGTTCCAGGTCTTGAGTTTGTCCTTAATTCTCAAACATCCCAGAGCATCCAGAAAAAAAAGGAGCATTTGGGGATTCTTCCATAGAAAAAAGATAAGTATCCACCAAGGGACTACAGCAGTATTATGTCTAAGTGCATTTTTAGGCCAAGGAATTTGTAAAATCTCCATTAGCGTCTAGGCCAATGAATTACAGCTTTGGGATCTAACTGTGGATACCTTGGCATCATTTGTACTGGCAGAGTCATAGATGATCTATGGGCCATATATCTTCATAAGAGGCCCACAAGGAAGCCAATTATCCATCCATAACAATGTAGAGTTACCATCTCCAATCATGTGAGTGATAAAATTTGGAATCTCAGATCTTAGCTATATGAGTTTGCACCAGGTCGAAGAGAGAGTATTAGGGGGTTTAAAATTTACTTTAATTACACACCATTGCCTTTCTTGACCGGTTCTTGCGTAAGTGAGATATTGTCTGCAATGGACCTCCTAGATATGAAACCAGACTGCCTATGACTGATTAACTGAAGCAGCATTTCTTGGAGCTTGCAGCAAATGATCTTAGCCCCACATTTGTATGGGATATTGCAGCAGGCAATGAGTCTAAAGTCCTTCATACTACTAGGAAAAGGGACCTTACGCGTGAGAGGTAGGGAGGGAGGGACCGCGGGGGGGACGGGACGGAGGCCCTTTGTTCATTTACTCAAAAGTAAAAACCTGTTGCTCGTTGTTTTGGTGTTGTGACTCGTATCATTAGCACCAAAACTGAGGGTGAAAAGGTTCCCGTGTTCTTTCTCTCCTTCAACTCACATTGAGCGGCAACCTTCATTGATTACCGGTGATGTCCGGTTAAGCCGTTTCTGTCAAGAAAGATTAGGATTTCAAGGAAAGGAAGTATTGCTAATTCTCTTTCTCTCTCTCCTTTCAACCATCAATGAGTGGCGGCCTTCATCGTCAACCGGCGACATCCGGATTCAACCGCCTTGTCCCTGACAGCCGCCAACGTCCGACGATCCCCGGAGGCAGACTCTATAGGGGGACCGGGATAAAGAAGGATATCTTCCAAATTGCTTGGAAGACTTTTGACCTCTCCTTGGGCTCTTTTCAGAGCAGATCGGCTGTTAAGGTTGTAGAAGAGGCAGGGGTCGGGTCTTTGAGATTCTGTTTTTCAGTTATGAACTTCTCTGGGTTTGCAGGTGTTTGATGGAAGCATCTAGTGGCTCGAGGAGCTATTTCTAGGTGCTCCAGGGCAGAACCTGACGGGTTGAAGTGGAGAGGCTGGCTAACAGTGATGGTCCATTTGTATGTCTGAGGTAGGGCATGAAGCGGGGTGGAAGGTGGTGGTCGATAAGATGGGTAGATTCTTGTATGGTGTTGTTCTGACGAAGGTTGCTCGTGTACCATTCTTCTTGGAGGTAGCCCAGATCCATTCTTGGCCTGATCTACAGGTTAACCTTTCGGAGGGGCAGAAAGTTAGAGATGTTGACAATGTGGTAGCTTATTTGGGATGTTGTTTGGTAGGTCGCCCTCAGGTGATTCAGCCGGAGATACCTGCCGCATTGGTGATTCAGAAATGGTTCGATGGGAGTTGGAAGGTGGCAGGTGGTGTTCGTGTGGTTGATGTCATTGGCCCTTACTATTTGTTTGGATTTATGTCCAAGGATGAGGCAAATTGTATTTTGAATTCTAAAAAGTGCGTCTGTAATGGGGTTCTGTTGTTACTGGGGAGGTAGTATCCTCATTTTGCGTGCCATAAGAACGATGTTTTTCCCAATGATGTGTGGATTTGAGCTTTAGGGCTTCCTCTTCATTTGTGTGTGAGGAGGTGGTCAGGGTTATTAATAATAGAGAGGATGGTTTTGTTTCAGTCGATGAGAAGATTTTGGGGAGGGAGGATTTGCAATGGGCTATTTAGTGCGCTATTGGGGTGTTATTCCAGATAGGGTGATTATTAGTGTGGGAAGGAGGATTTTCCATGTGCCCATATGGGTGGAATCTGCTCCTTTTTGTGAGTTTGTCTCCGGAGAGAATAATATTCAGGAAGGGATCGATTTCCATTCATTGACAGAAACATCTGGTGGCATTCAGGCGTCTCCTTGGCGTCAGGGCCCGAAGATGATTGAGAGGATAATATTTATAGGGGGACACCCAACAGGGACGTCCAGTTCAGGTAAGTGAATGGTTGGGGTTCCTTCTTCTTCTCCCTCTATATATTTGGTGGTTTGTAGAGGTGGGAGGGACTTTTAGGTGGATCAGTAGTTTTTGCAGAAATTTGATAATTGTGCAGGGAGGAAGGGTGTTTTACCTAAGGGTCTCAGAAGGTGTACGGCTAAAAAGCAGCTTTGGAGGTTTGTTCTGGTTCGGTGGTGGAGCAGGAAGGTGAGATTGGTTCTAGTTCTTTGGGAGGTCAAACTTTATGGGATTCATCTGTTGGGCCAGGTGAAGTAGGGTCTGCCTTGGGAGGTGAAGAGAGGGTGGGGTCTATTAATAGTAATTTGCAGCTAGTTGTGTCAGAGGCAGTAACACCTTTGGATTTGGTTCCATCGAGTGGAAGGGAGACGGTAGTAGCTAGAGAAGAGACCGTAGTAGGCCAGTGCAGTGGTGAAGCAGCTAGAGAAGAGGTGGGCTTTCAGCTTGGGTGAAAAGAAGAGCTATGGGCTTGGGCAAAGTTTTGGGGGTGTCAATGGCAGGGTTGAGAACATAATTGCAGATCTCCTCTTGGATATTGAGAGATCTTATATCCATAGTAGTTTTACTAGAGAGGCTGGTTATAAGAAGATGAGTGCACACATTTTGTAGGGAGAGGGAGTTGAAGAAGCATGAATGCTGAATTAATTAAACAGTAGTGTTGGGGGAGGGGTGTTAGCTTTGAATGATGGTGCTTGCTATCAATTTCAATGAATCATCGTCAGATTTCTTGGAAAGTTTGGGGCCTTAACGACCTTCGTTAGCAAAAATTGCCAAAGTAGCGTTGAAACGGTTGGAAAGCTGATCTCCTTTGCTTACAGGAGACTAAAGTGCAGACCGTTTCTAGTCTTTCTATCAGGAAAGTAGGAGGTGGCAGGTGGGTGAGTTGGGTTTCTCTGGATGCGGCCTTGGGGGGGGGGGTATTTTAGTGATGTCGGATAAAAGTGTATTTGGCATGGTAGACGTCATCAAATGTTCGCACTCCATTCTTGATTGTTGTGGATGATGACTTTCCTTGGGTTTTTTCTGGGGTTTATAGTCCTGGTGATGTTGAGGGGTGAAGAGTGCAGTGGAATGAGCTTTCGGTGGTTCAGAATGTGTGGAATAGACCGTGGTGCATTGACGGTGACTCTAATGTTAATTGGTATCCCCGTGAGAGGGTGGGATGCTCATCATTCTCCCGTACTATACTAGAATTCAATGATTTCATTGGTTATGAGCAACTGATAGACCTGCCACTAGAAGGGGGTTATCATTACTTGGTCCGATTTAGAACGTGTCTCTTGCTCTAGGTTGGATATATTTCTCATATCTCCAGATTGGGAAGAGAAATTCGAAAGGTCTTTGTAATCTTGCCTTCCTCATGTTACTTCTGATCAGGTGCCTATTCTAGTGGATAGCGGGGGTCTAAGGAAGGGTAAGTCTCCTTTCCGTTTTGAAAATATGTGGTTGAAGGAGCTGGGGATTTTAGAGTTGGTCAAACTTGAATGGAAGAGCTTCGTGGTGGCTGGTAGACCAAGTTATCGTCTTGCACAAAACTGAAACTTCTTAGGAAGAATTACAGAAATGGAATAGAGAGGTTTTCAGGAAGGTGGAATTTCAAATAGCTTGTGCTCTTGAGGAGATACATATCCTAGATGTTCAGGAAGGGAGTTTGGTGTAAAATGAATTGCCTAAAAGGACAGTACTAAAGAATAAGCTAGGCAGGTTATTTGTGGCTGAAGAGGTTTGCTGGAGGCAAAAATCTGGAGTTCTGGTTGTCAAAAGCTTAGTTGCAGGAAACTCCAAATATGGTGACGTTTTTCTCTCGGAAACTCGCTTTTGCGATCCCAAGTTAGGAGCTCCATGGGATCTCGTCCCAAGCTAAGATGGGAACTCGATCTTGCTAGCTGGATAGAGATGCATGGAACAAGTGAGAGAATACATGAAAATCAAACACTTTTCAACTCAATTCCTTGTTTCTCTCTTCCTTCAAGTCCTTAAAGCCTCCTTGTTTGTTGTTACTGTCTATGTAAACTATACTAAACAAATGATAATACTCTTTACCCATTTATTTATTCAAGCCGCTCCCAACCTCAGATTCTTCTTGGTGCTTACGCTTCCCCGCTCCCGCCCCCGCCCCCGCTTTGTGCAACTAAGGTCAAAAGAGTGCGACAAGAACACTCATTTTCTCCACAAAATGGACAATGCTCATAAGAGGAGGAATTAGATTGGGAAGATAAAAATTAGTGGCATGCTTTTATTAGATGAGGCTGATATTAAGAGGGCAATTGTTGATGTTTGTGAACAACTCCTTAATGGTGATTACCTTTCGAGACCTTTTTAGATGATTTAGACTTTTCTACGGTCATTCAAGAAGCCAAGGGTAATCTTGAAATGTCCTTTACGCCGGAAGAAGTAGTGGGTGCTTTGAAAGGCATGAATGGGGATAAAGCCCCAGATCCGGATGGGTTTACTTCAGCATTTTTTCAGAAATGTTGGCCATTAGTTTAGAGGGATTTGCTGGAATATTTTTCTAGCTTTTTTCAGTCAATTCAAAAAATGCATTTACAAGACAAGCATTAAAAGACGCTAACCTCACAGCTTTCCCTCTTCCCGCCCCTCACTGGAAATTCCTCTTTCAAAATTCTTCCGGGCTTTAGCCCCAAGGATCCAATATGACCACTTAGGTCTACGATCAGGAGTGAAAGGCATGTTCATTCCAGAACTCTTTGGTAACGGCGGATTCGGCCTACTCGTCGCTTGTCGCTTGTTCAAAGTTTTCCGGCGATGAAACAATCTGGCAAACAGGGTTTTTCCAATTTCGGTCTCGATTAGTTTACAAGATTGAATGGGAGAACTGAACCAAGAATTCTCTTTCTTCATCGGACCGGGTTGCGGCTACGGCTGGAAGGGTAGATTATCCCCGTTTTTCTTGTTCTCGCTTCCGTTTTCTTTATTATTTATGAAAACTATCTATAAAAATTAGATAGAATAACTTTACTTTAGCTATAGGGAAAGTTTCAGTGACCTAATAACAGCGCTTCGTAGCGTTGTCTCAATGCTACTTTTGTGGCATTGGTTCCAAAGCAGGGGGTCCGGGGGTGTGGGGGGGGGGGGGGGGTGTAAAGATATGAAAGATATTCGGCCGATCAGTTTGTTGAGCAGTGTCTACAAGATTTTGTCTAAGGTTTTATAGATTAGATTGAGATATATTCTCCTAATGTTATCTCTGTTTCTCAAAGTGCATTTTAGATGCTGTCTTTGTTGCTAACGAATGCGTCGATTCTAGATTGAAGAGTTGATCACCGGCTTGTTATTTAAATTGGTTATTGTGAAGGCGTATGATCATGTAGACTGGAAGTTTCTGCTTTATATGTTAGAGAGGATTGGCTTTGGGATGTCTTGGAGTAAATGGGTAAAGTTTTGCATTTTTATGGCTCGATCTTCAATCTAAGTCTATGTTACATGGACTCTTCAAAATGCGTGGAGTACCCATGTCGGGCACACGACACTTGGACATTGATATGGATATGTGTCCGACACAGCTAACAGGATATGGTACTGCGTATACTATCTTATAATGTTTCTTTTAATTCGTTTGGCTTTGAGATGAGAAGTTCTCAATTAAAACCACGCGCATCACAGAAAACACCATTTTACCTTAGAAGTAACTAAGAATATGAATATTTTGCCGTATCCCCATGTCTTGTATTTTAAAATTAGACGGATCCAACACTTGGACACGTATCCGAACCGGACACTCCTACCGAGTCCTTGTAACATAGATCTTAGTGAAGGGCTCCCTGCGGGTTTCTTTTCTTCGTCAAGGGGCTTTAAGCAAGGGGATTCTCTTTCTCCTTTTATTTTCTTATTGTTATGGAGGCCTTTAGCAAGATGACAGACCTAGCAGTGTTGACTTGAGAGAGAGAGGGAATTTGGTTTTCATTCTTTAACTGCAGATAACACCTTGATTTTCTATGAGGCAGAGGAGTACCAACTCATAGTTTTGAGGATGTTACTGTTGGTTTTCCAAGCCTGCTCTGGGCTTCGCAATGTAGCCAGAAGTGAAATGATCGCATTGGGGGTGGCCAGATGTGAATTGTGTAGCTGAGGCCTTCGGCTGTGGCGAGTCTTCCTTGCCTTACTGGGTCCTTCCCTGGGTGCTTGATATAAAAGCACAACCTGTTGGGGTCCAGTTATTGAATGTTTTGAGCTTAGATTGGCAGGGTGGAAAAGGTAGTACCTTTTGAAAGATGGGAGGCTTACCTTGATGAAGAGGCTGGAAAAATTAGAATGAGAATTCTTGTGGGAGGGAGAAGGTGTGGAGTAAAGTGGGATCGGGTTTGCTCACCGATGCATCTTGGTGGTTAGGGATCAAGAATTTGAGACTCTTTAACACTGCGTTACTTGGTAAATGGTTATGGAGTTCGTGTCAGAGAGTGGTGCCTTCTGGAAACCGGTTGTGGTAAGTATGGGGCTGGGAAATCTGGATGGTCTGATGTGAGCTTGTGGGTGGGTATAAGCCATGGCGTGGACGCTTTCCGAAAATTCATCCGCCTTTTTGTATGGAGTGGTTCAAGGGTTCGGTTTTGGCATGATCTTTCGTCCGGGGAGAAGGATCTTAGGAAAGCATTTCCTTCGCTTTTCAGGTTGACCGTTGACCGTTGACAAAATCCCTTGGTGGCAGATTACCTTAGTCACAGTGGTGAGGTGGCTTCATGGATCCCTGTTTTTGGTAGAAATTTCCAAGACTTGGAGAAAAACATAGTGACTGATTTGTTCGGCCGTCTTCACTCTGATAGTATGTTCCAGGTTAGGGGATAAGGTGGTTTTGGCTGGAAGTTTTCGGGTGTATTGACGGTGAAATCCTTTTATGGATTGCTGGTTTCTAATGATGGTACCCCCTTCCCCTGACGGCTGTTTGGCGTACCACGGCCCCTCTTAAGGTGAGTTTCTTTGCTTGGAAAGCAACGTTTAATACAGCGCTCACAGGAGACAATCTGCAAAAGAATTTATGTAAATTGGTGCTATATGTGTATATCGAAGGGGGAGAGCGTGGATCATCTTCTGCTGCATTGCTGGGTGCTAAGGCTGATTTGGGACTTGATCTTCTCCCTTTTTGTCGTGTCTTGGGTCATGCTTATGTCGGTTGAGGCTTTGTTACAGAGCTGGTCTTTATAAAAGGAAGAGAAGAAAGATTGTTGTTTGGGATGCCTCTCCTTTGTGTAATTTTTTTGGTGTATGTAGCGCGAGAGAAACAGTTAAGGCTTTTGAAGCAAAAGAGTGTGCTGTGGCTAAACTTGAAGCTAATGTCCTAAACACTTTATTTTTGTGGTCCGCGTGTAAGTGTATAGGATCGACTGATTTACTTTTGAATTGGACAGCTTTAGTGGTTGTATAGCTGTTTAGATAGATCTCTGACCTGCTTCTTGTATTATGTGTATCTTGGGTCGGCAGTCTTGGCGGCGTTGAATATTGATTTACATATAAGAAAAATTAATTAGCAGGAAAGGTTTGCAATAAATGTGTGCTCAATTAACTTCCTAACCGCCAGTTTTAAGCCCAGGATGAGGTCCCATGGTTTATTTCTGACGAAATAATTTTAACTATATAATAATACAACGATGGAGAGGAGTATAGGTAAGTCGGAGTTGTTTGTAGTTTTGACAAGACTAGAGCTATTTGTGGACCGAACGTAAGTTAGATTATGTGGAACTTCTTCAGAACCCAAAGGCAAGTTAGGACTAAGACAGTACTTGGAATGCAAATTTTGTAAAACTAGGACAAGGTCAGGGGATGAAATAAATAAATATGGGCAACAACTACCGAAGGATTATATCTTTAGGTATATTGGATCAGTAAGCAACAAGGAGGGAGAGATTGACAAAAATGCTTCCTATAGGATAAGAGCAGGTTGAATAAAGTAAAGGTGTGCCTAGGTGTTGTTGCATGATCGTAAAATTCCACTCGAATTGAAGGGAAAATTTTACAGGATGGCAGTGAGGCCAGCAGTTTTCTACGGTTCAGAATGTTGGGCAACCAAGAAACATCATAATTCATACACATAGGATAAGTGTAGCTGAAATTCAAGTGCTTAGGTGGATGTGTGGCCGCATGAGGGATTGAGTAAGAAATCATGACATCGCAACCAGGTGGGGGTGGCGAAATCATGAGTGAACATCGCTTGAGAAGTTTTGGTCACATCCAACGTAGGCCTTTAGATGCCCCTGTAAAAAGAAGTATTTTGTGCGAATTTCATGGGGCAAGACGAGGTAGGGGTAGACCGAGGATAGCAAGGGGAGAAGCAATGAGAAATGGCCCCGACTGTAGGAGTTTACCAGATAAGCTTTAACAGGAAAAAACCGGAAAAG
Organism: Escallonia herrerae; assembly: GCA_033070095.1. Lineage (NCBI taxonomy): Eukaryota > Viridiplantae > Streptophyta > Magnoliopsida > Escalloniales > Escalloniaceae > Escallonia > Escallonia herrerae. Next base: position 71,080 of record JAVXUP010002986.1, on the reverse strand, counting down.
TGAAGAAAAAGGATTCAAGTAGCCGAGCCCATATAGTTTGGCGCAAAGGCTTCGATAATGATGATGATTATGATGATCAACATAGTGTACCAGGTCGAGCTGTGGAGGCTCAGGCCTAATTTCAGTTGTTCAATCGGTCAATTGACTGAATATTCTTAGGTTGAATATTTTCTCTTGGTCTTTGGCAATTGCTCTTTTGAAAAGGTTGGTTAAATCACTTAACAAAATTGAAGTAATTGTGGCAACAACTTATAAGGAAGATAGATAGCATTGTCTCCACTCCCCTTTGGTGTGTCAGAATGCTTATTTTAGAAGATAAATTTGAGGAGTTCATTTGTGAAATACTTGCCAAGGTATTGCGCGGTTTCGTTACGTGTCTTTTGATGACGGTTTTAACTCCTGCCCCTACACCTTGTTTCGACTAACTACATTTAGTCGTGTGCCATGTCATTGCTATGTAGTAATGGCCGAGCTGAACATTGCATACAATTTTTTGTATCTAACTACATTGTTGTTATAGAATTTGGAGTGATCCGGAGAAGAGCAACACCATTGGAGATCTTAGGCAGATGGAAGATTCGCTAGTGGAATCACTTCACTGTATTCGCATCCATAAGGTATGTATTTAGTTGGACAGAAATGGGAAATTTAGCAAGTGAATTGGTTTTTGTTAGCACCAGGAAATGTTTCAGGTAATATTCCTACGAACGTTATTTTGATTACTGATGGAGAATATTCTTATCTGCCGATCCTGGAATCAGACCTGCTATTGGTGTAGTATCTTTGTTTCCTGAGTGGGGTCTGCAGCTCAAATTAAAGCCATGAAACAGGTTGCTGCCAAATTAAATTTGGAACTGGACCAATTCGCAGAATTAGGAGCCTTCCACTCTTTCCTTCTTTTTATAAGCTACCAGCTTTAGATGCAGGTCATATTAGAAGTTTGTATTCTACTAGGCTACCATAAGTAGCGAACCTTCTCTAGCAGTCTTGTACTTGCATATGCACCTCCCGTAGTTTGATGCAGAGTTCAAATTTCCTTATCCACCTCTGAAATTTTGACGAGGAAAATGACTAACCTTTGCCTGCTGACTCTTGGCAGTTTGGAAAGTGCCGATTCATGCTTCAAGATAGCGGTGTGCAGGTGATGAAGCAGTTTTAGCTTATGCAAATTTTTTTTGTCTCTGTGACATGGCTGAAATCTGTTTTGCACAAAATACCACATGACAGTTTGATAATGAGTTACATTTGCGCCCGTCAATGGGTGGCACCCAAGAAACCCAAACCCCGTCATGGTTTCCAAATGGTGAACAAGAACATGCAGCAGTGGAGGAGCTAAAATTCCTTCCTCATGGGTGGGTAGATTTTTATTAATGACTTCTGATCCTGGAATTTAGAAAACTCTTGTTTTCAAGTGGCACAGTGAAAATTGTTCATGCAGTTAATAGTTCCCAATATTTTTTCCTATAGTACGACAGTTATTGAACTTTAAGCAACCATATTAGATTCAAGTACTTGTTTTTCCTGTTTTGAGAGTGACATGTTGGATAACTTATCTTTCTGTGTAGAGATGTGGAGTGTTCCAGGGATGCCTCCCTTTCAAACTACTGTGGTTTCTTTGGCATTGGCAAACAAGCAGATTTTGACAATGCAGAACAAGTTGATGATCAGAGACAAGAAGGCGATGCCTTGGATGAACTTAGCAGTACCCAACACTTGAGACCACTTAATGAGAAATGCTCATGCCATCTCTGTAGTACTTTAAATTTTCCAGAAGTGGAAAAGCCAGCTGAGACGGACTTACCAGTAAGTCCCTCAGGCTACAAAGTTGATAGGACTTTTGAAGTGCCTGGACCTGTATAGGATAATATGCATCTTATGTTGATCCCTGCCACAAATAATACGGAATCGTCGCTTTCACAGGTGAACTCTTGCTTTTCTCAATCTTGTGAACCAAAAAAAAAGTGAATTGCTTCACTATTCTTGGGTTCATCTTTTTATAGCCTTTTGGTGTGCATCTGAAATCAGTCGGTGAGATCTTGCTATTAACTGCTTTGAATTACTTCGGGACGACTATAAAATATCTTGGCAATGATGAACACCCTTTCAGTTGAGCTTTTTAACCAGTGGAAGTGGCACCCTATTTAAACTGTTCGAATTCATCGTTCAAGTCCTTGCACCACATTAAAATCGACTGGCTAATCTCTAGCTGTTAGATGTTGTTGGTGAAGTAGTCAATGACCAAATTCTTCTTGATTAAGCAACTGGATCTCATGCTGGAATGTTATTATTTTGATCTACACAAGTAGGCTCATGCAATTTGAACTAAAGGTAGGTAGGCTCATTAAGATTACTATCTTTTTTCTCTTCGTTATTCTTATTTCGGTGATAAGGTAAGTGATTAACTCAAATGGACAGTCTAGTTAATGTGTACTGGTTTATGTTTGATATTTGCCCTCTGGTTGCTGTTCCATCTACACGCTGAAGTGCCTCTAAGACGTCCCAAATTGATTTATTTCTTGCAGCAACCAGATCAACATTGACGACTGTGGTAGCTGGGAAACTACATATGGCAACACATATTTTCCTTGGGAATGGCATCCCATTTCTGTGCCAAATCTTGTGATTTATCCAAAAAATGTAGCATGATTAAGATTAGAGTCCTCATTGGGTCATGTCAATAGATATTTTGCTGTGTGTTTGCTGCATATTGTCCATCATCTACGATAGAAGGTCTAGTTTAAAACAAGACATTTAATGCGGAAAAAGAAGAAAATTATTCTACACAAAGTAACTAATTTTGATGCATGTAGTTGGTCAAATCATAATGTTACATTGCTCGAGAATCAAGTTCTGTGCTTTTTATGAGATAGTAGAAGTTATATTGATGATAAATTGCAATCTCAATTCCCCTGTACATTCATGTTTACAATAAAGCTCTGAACATGCGCTCATGGTTTACAAAACAAAGAACACAAGATTTTCGGGCTATGCCATTTAGTTACCCCCGAGCGTTTGGACGATTGTGTTGTGCCATGGGTCTGAGAGGTGCTGCAGGAGGTTATCGAATGGCCCTTTTCCAGTCACATTGTGCTGAACAATGAACCCCAAGAATGCCAACATTGCCAATCTCCCTGCAAATGCATCACATTGATATATCAGTCACTTCACAAAGAACCAATGAGCTTTAGCTTTAATATTATCAGTTCCATCCTGTGCAGACAGGAGGACAGTTTCAATTAGTATGTTAGGTATTAGCTATTCTAACTCCCATCGGGATCTTGGGTGAAGTTTCTAAGACTCGCTAGTGTCTAGCCCTGAGTCTTGAGTGGTCTTTGTTGGGGCTGGTTAAGGCAACAATAATGTCAGAACAAATACGGTTGTACATAGTTGTTCCAACTTTGAGTCCAATTGTACTTTGCTCCGACAAAATTTAAACTATCACCGCTGGCCCCAAGACATTTGTGTACCACGTTTGTGGTTATAGCCTTACCGTTTGCAATCTCCTTCTCCTTGGCCTCTTCAGTGGCTGCAAAGCTCAGGGGGTTGAAGATGCCGCCGGGGTAGCCAACCTCATTCTTGGGCAAGCTGTAGCTCTTGAAGATAGGGTCTTGGTTGACACTTCCAGGGTTCTTGATGTCTTGCCACCTTCTGATCTCGACGTAGTGGAACAAGATGAACTCGATCACTAACAGGGTGGATGATGATGCAAAGTACTGAGCTTTCCCAGCATCGTACCATTTAGGGACATTGATTAATCCGATCTGTGTGAGCACTTCAGGCAGTAGCATACCAGCAACACCCAGCATAGCCCAGCGACCGTTCACAAGCTCGGCCTGGACGAACCATTTCAGGTTCTCGGGGTCTTCTGCGAGTCCCAAAGGATCGAACCCATTGTCACCGGGAAGACTGGATCAATCAAAGGTAGACTTGATTAACGATTAGCTAAACATCCCACAACACTTTTGAAGTAAACGTCTAGTAAGTCATACGCTGTTCTTCATTTTTTTAAGGAAAAGCTTCTAGTAAGTCATACGCTGTTCTACATTTTTTTAAAAGAAATGCTGTCTCACGGTAATATAAGAATACATGTAATACAATCAGGTACAATTGCACATGTTGAAGCAACGTATCCAGTTGTATTCGCTTTGACAACATCTTTTTAAATGTTTACTCTAAGATTATCTATGTAACTAGTAACTTTTAGAATTCTGAACTGCTATGAATATCGAGGATGCACCATCTGAATACAAGTCAGTAAGACACTTATAAGACATTTTCACATGTAAACAACCAGGTTATTACCTGCCATTAAGGTAACCTGGGGATGCCAAGCCGGGCAACCATTCACCTTTCTTAGCTTCAATCTTGAATGACCCCGACGACGAAGCCGATGCGGGTTTACACGACACTTCTCTGTTTAATTTGCCGGAGGACCCATTTAGGAACCTGGATTTCGAGCCGCACGGCCGGAAAACGGCAACCGAAGCTTGTGTAGTGACAGCGGCCATTTACCCGACCTGAAAAATGTTGGAGGAGGAGAATTGGCTCTGAAATTGAAGAGCGGTAATGCTGTTGTCTTAGCTGAAGCTCGGAGTGTACGTTCTCTGCAAACATTTTGTGTTTGCTTATAATGTTACACTTGTGGCCCTGGTTCAATGTGACAAATTGACTGTTGGTTTGGTAGATTTTTGGGATTCAACGGCTGTGATGGGTTTGTGAGTTTCAGATCAGCCAATGAGATTGAGAGATCGTTATCCTTATCCTTGCTGCCATATCCACAAATCTATTGCTCTGCTGCTGTTGGTCACAAAAGTCTAATGGGACCCAGTAAATGCCACATAGGAAGCTCTTGTGATTGCCTTTGGGTGTTGGAAGAATCTGCCCTGTAGAATCAGTGATGATCCATTGAGTGCATGACAAATGGTTGGCTCTGTTTACACCTGAACAAATGATATTTAATTGGACTTTGTGGGTTGGACTCCATCTAGGCTTAAAGGAGTCGTCTAACAATATGGATTTGGAGGCCCAATCTTATAAAAGGATTTCATCTTAGAAGTATTTCTTTGGAGCTTCGTTTTCCACACCATGTGCTGTTTTTTGATAGCTCTGTTTGTCGCTAAAACTGCAATACAGACAAATTACTAAATTTTGAGCGGCCAATGAGGCGTGAACAAACATACATGGGTGTGAAATTAGACAATCTCCATTCATTTTAATAGACGCAACGTCTATTGTATCTTTTTTTTAATTATGAGGATAATCAGCATTTCATCACAAGGGAGAAGTTACAAAAGTAAAAAATGTAGAAGCTGAGGGAGAGGGTACATGTTTTCACCCTTCTCATGAACAGGGAGAGTCCCCATCCTGTCTTCCCTGTTAGTCAAAGAATTATTTCTATAATGCTACCATACATAATATAAGATATGACTAGATGTGTTGTTGTCCCTCTGTAAGCTAAATGCCATACCTGTATGTAGAAGATATGAAACCAAAAGATTGCCTCCTCTACCTGAGAGACAAGGGTGCGACTGCTTTGGGGAGACGTCAGATTTAGTGAGTAAGTAGCATCTGTGTAGCACACTAAAGTTTGATAGATATAAAAAAAGGATGGGTTGCATCCATATTGATGGTGCCTGTGCCTGCGATCTAAGAGTAAATAAGGAATAGGTTTGAAAATAAGATGATATTCGTATACTCTTGCTGTAAATCCCACTGACAACCATAGAGTAGAAAGTATGCTTCTACTTCCTCAGCAGTGTTGTAGAGAAAATAAGTCATACTCAGACCCATGAGAACCCATTCCCCCATCTTTGCTGTTATTCCCAACCTCTCGGATTTGGAAGCAAGTATAAAGGAAGGGTGTGTTTGATAACACAATTAAGCACTTAAAACTTAAAGTTTTCAATGATTTTCAATTAAGTGCGTTTGATAACGCTAAATCTCGTATCATTTAAAAAAAATTAATTCTTACCAAAAATAGATTAAAATTTTAAGTCTGGGTGGTCGTACTTAATACTGATCACTTAATTCTAAAAGAGATGATTAAAAGTTATTTTAACATATTTTTACATAAAAAAATTATTACCACCACAATGCCGCCAATTTGCTGGTAACCGCCTCCACCACAATACAACAACCACCACAACCATTTTTTTTTTTTGCTACCACCACCACAATTACCACGGCCTAATCACTATCACCACCACCAACAACATCACCACAAGGACACCGCTACCTCCACAATACCATCGTTGTTGTCACCATGTCCATACTCGCCAAAATTATCTAAAGATCCGTCACACTACAACCACTGTCATGGCAGTCATGTCGCCACCTATCGCTATCATCACAATTACCAATACTACTTCTTCAAGCACCATTATCGCCACCATTAACACCTTTTTGCCGCCGCCGCCGCCACCACTATTCCTCCATCGTCACTGCCGCCACCACCACCAACACAATTTTAGCCCACCAAAAAAAGTTATGAAGTACATAAATAAATGCATAATTTTGGTAAAATGGATAAATTTGTAAATAAAGAATTTTCAGAGATCTGCTTTTAGGTTTACCAAACAGGTTAACTTATTTTTCAGTAAAAATTCAGTCGCTTAAAGTTTTCAGTTTTACAAATTCAGACTTAACTTTTTCAGCACTTAAATTTTAGTTTTATCAAACATCCCCAAAGTTTGAAAATAGACATGTATGGTGGGACATTTAGGCTAGTGATATATGTGGATGGATGTTTGAGCGGTATATATGTGGTCCGCTCTTTGAGATGTGATTTTGTTGACTGAGTGTTAAAGGAATTGTATTTCTATTGTCGCTTGATCCAATGAGAAGTTTGGCGCACTAAATCAGTAGCTCGAGCTATTATTCAAAGAGGGCTTAGTTTATTGTGTCGAAATATTATCTCATTGCGGTATATCCAAGTATACCAAAGAATGGAAAAGAAAAGAATGTGATAGGTCGAGGTTTTTGTACTAGGACAGGTGGATGAGTTTATCCAAGCGATGAGCCATTCTTTGAAAGATAGGACGAGGGTAGTTGTCAAGATACCTGGAGTACTACCAAGCCATACTATCCATAATGAGTTGCAGGAGTAGAAGAGATGACAGATGCTTCCAACTTCTTGATGGCAAAGAGTGCGTTGTGTGTCATTCGATTTACCTCTAGCATGAAGAGGACTGAGTACCGGCAAGCTGTCCTACAATAATTGCCATAAGAAGTATTGAATTTTGTGAGGTACAGGTAACCACCAAATTTTGGACCAGATCGCAGTGGAAACCAAGGAGGAATTTAGGAAGAATTAAACATCTCCATAAGTCTCTTTTCGGTTACATTAGAGAAAGACTTCTCTTCGGAGAAGCGTGAATATCCGGTAAATTCCTCCTTGGTTTACCGGATATTCACGCTATATTCAGAAAGAAAAGAGAGAAAGAGAAGGGTTGGCGAGAGATCTGTTGGAATCCGGGGAAGCGTGAATATCCGGTAAGACTACTATTTTTCCTCAAATTAATTTATTATCTTAGGAATATAGGGGCCGAAACGGGTGTGGATTGTGTAACTATGTAGAAGTGAAGGGGAGGGGGGGGAACAAACGAGATACATTGTGTGTTGGTATGTGTGTGTGTGTGTGTGTGTGTGTGTGTTGAGCAAAATGAAAACCACTGCCGTGAGGCAGTGGTTGTGGCTGTGCTTTGTTGGTGAAGATGATGCTTTTGAGAGTGTAGGTGTATAATATGTGGGTCTGTGATGTATTATATATGGGTGTGTACTGTGGCTACCGTAAGTACATGGTGATACAGTGTATACAATAAGTGAGGCTGTGTATAAAGGTCAAGAGAAGAGAGGATTTTGTGGATAAACTTGCGGACCAATTTCAGTTATTATTGTATTGATGTAAGTGGCTTTGGGTTCCAATTTCGGTTACTATTGTATTGAGGTTGTATATGTGCAATTGGCAAGACCCAAGAGAGCTTTTTGGCATCATAATTGGCTTGGATTAGAGGTGCAGTTTGTATAGGTGTGAAATGTGCGTGAGGTATATGTTTGTGTGTTAGTGGAAGTGGGTTTATGGGAACGAGAGAAGATATGGGAGTGCATGTGTGTATGTATGTGAAATGAGTGTGTAAAAAGGAAAAGAAAAATGAAAAGGAAGTGCCTGCCGTGAGGTGACTGAGTGTGTTGCAGAGAAGGGAGAGGAAGAAGATGGGTAAACAGTTAATGGGTTCATTCAGTGGAGTTGTACAATGTGCTTGCACAGTTGTACTACGTGACTTTTGGGTATTGTACGATTGTCCAAAAATTCTGAAACTTTACAGAAAAGTTCTTAAGGTAATATTAGAATTACTGTTAAAATTTCAGATTTTCCTGATATTTTTAATGTTTTCTGCAATTTCAGTTTTTCCAAATATTAGTTTGGAGCCTTTACAATTCTTAATACATTCTGAAAAAATTGCTGTCATTCTTTTATGATATAAATAAGTTTCAGTTTAAGTTTCATAATTTTTAGAGTTGATTTGTTACTAACTCCGTATCGCATTTGATTTAGCAAAACGGATAATTTTAAAATGGTTTTGGTACTTTTGAAATCTTAATTTCAGTTTCAATATTCTTCCTATATATTATGAAGCTATCATGAAAATTATGGGACTTAGTTTGCAGCTGTAAATATTAATAACTATTTTTGGGCTTTTCTTCATTTTAAAGATATTATTCTAATTCAAAAATATTTGAAAATTCAGAAAATTTATATTTCTTATTTTTATAATGTTTTAAGTGATAAAAGTGTTTTATTATAATTTAATGTGTATTTGGAGTATCGTTACCCATTAAGTAGCGTACGAGAATTTTCGGTTAGGTTGGCCGTGTGGGGGGACCCGCTTTGCGTTGTGCGATTTCGGGGTTAGAAGGGAGCGCCGTTGGGTAGTTGATACTAGATTTATAGTATTATAGCATAAATTATGTTCTAACAAATGGATTGTCAATCTAGGTTTATTCATAAAATATTAATCGAGGATTGGTAGAATTGTTTAACTTGGACCGAGATAAAGAATTATATCCGAACCCTATTTCGTTACACTGTTTTCAAATACTTATAAAACAGTTTTACAAAGTACATTGATTTGATTTTATGTTTGATATAAAAGATGTTTTGAAACTGCCCGTAAAACCCTAATTTGAGCCTGATAGAGATCGTTTGGAATTCGTTATTCTCATCTGTTTACTTAATTCAATCATTGTAAAACATTTTGATTTGTGTTTAAATTCCTTGAACATTTTCAAATGCATTTATTGCTTCTCAATGTTGACATGAGTTAGTAATTTGGGAGCCATAAGGATGGTCTGTATTGTTAACGTTATAAGGATGGTCTGTTGGATGGGCTTAACTAGTACTTAAATGGACTAGTCAGTGTACATATGCATATGTAAAGTGTATCGAGCACTGTCGGGGTGGCTTTGCTTCTGTACTGCTCACGTTCAACCTTTCCTATTTATGTTTATTGCACTTTAAGTGTTTTAAAAATGGTTATTTATTTAAGGGAAATGAGTTGATACTCATCCCTATGTCTACATTGAAATGCTATGGGTTTCTTTGAAAACCCTTTTAAAATTGTCTTTTGATTGTATATAAAAAAATCATTTTTAATCTTTATGTTTTCCACTTTCAAAATTTTCTATCGGTATAGATGTCAAATCGTCCGTATCGTTTTCTTATTTTTAAATCATTGATCGACCTTACTGGATTCTTGAAAGCTCACCCTCCTTTGATTTTCTTTCCGCAGGTGACAACTAGCCGTAAGTTACCTGAACATGGATTAGAGAGAGCGAAAGAAAATGAATTTAATTTTCGGTATTATTTGTTAGAACCCTGTGTGGGTAGTGATTGTTATCTAAGAATTTTTAGACTTAGTTGATGTATCATTTATGATAGTCCACGAAGAGAATATTGTTTGATTTAAGGTTGTTGCTCTGATGATGACTGATCATCTGGTTATAAGATTATCATTCTCTTAGTGTCACTGATTGATTGAGTGTTAACATTTCAGAAAATTTCAGGATGTTACACCTCTATGGCGATCCCTCGAGAGACGAGCACCCTCATGGGTGACAGGATAGAGCTCGAGTTTTATTCGAACAGTTTAGCTACAGCTCTAACCCGTGAAACGACAAAGACTATGTGGGACTTCATCCCCCCACCATACTTTGTCAATTCAATACCCAGCCAAGCGTGAGTGCGAGGCTTTTTTGCCAGCTCTTAGTTGATGATAAGAGTTCGTGACAAAGTAAAACGCAAGCATGATGTGGTCGGCTCGAGCTCAAGAACACACACTTACACAAAATGAACACCCTCCAAAGGAGAGGTGACCCCTCGAGGGGACATTCAAACACTTAGCACATGCAACAACTTGCATGCACAACTTTGTGTCCTCTCCCAAGAGAGGCTACCATGGGGCACAGCCTCTAAAGGATCTCGAGATCCCATGATTCGTCTTTTTAAAGATGATTCCGAATAGCCTACTCAGGCGACATTCTAAAGCTTAGCTCTTGAGTGCTAGGGTTCTAGCGCCCTACTTGGGCAAAGTTCCAAGGCTTAAGCCCCCGCTTAGGTCGGAGCAAATGGAAGACAGAAATATTGTTACCCCTACAAGTGAATGAGAATCACTTACAAATCTGACGCGTGTCTCGAGACACTAGGTATAAACTTCCTCAGCCAAACATTTTAGCTAAGAAAGTGGGGGGCTTATGATATAACTCAAATATAACTCCCAATAATTGAAAAATACTCGGCAATCCCAGTCAAACTGGGAGATCAATAATTATCTTATCAGAGATCGTAACGTGATCATCAAGGATCCTAACGCGATCCTAACACATCTGGCCCACGACCAAGTCCTACTAGGAGTCTTTTCCTACAATTATATAAAGGGGTCTACCCCCAAGTATGGGGCAATTACACAATTCATGCTTTTTCAGAGTTATTATTCTGTAGCTGCACTCTGACTTAAGCATCGGAGAGTTCTCCGTCAGGAATCCCACCCGGCGGTCACTCGTTTTCTGTCTTACAGGTCATCGGTCCAGGCTCAGGCTCCGCAGCGTACGCGAAGCATATTTTTAGCAGCAACACCATCCACTTTGGCTTGCAAAAGCCACATCTACAATAATCACAGCCTTCTAATGACAATGGTTTACACGCAGAAACTATGACACCACTGCAATACTCTCTGGCTAACTTCTTCTTGGTAAAAACTACCCCTAGAGGAGATGTTCCTCCTGCATCGACTACCTTTTAGGGGTGATTTTTGCTATCTTCATGACTAATTTTTGCGAACAAAGAAAAGTTAATGAGGGCATATCACCCATACAAATTAGCATGCGTAGTTTACAACACATGCATGTGTAGTAATTACTGGTCTAATGCCATATGATGGTGACAAGCGTGCGTAAACTGGGTGGGACAATCAAAATATATATCCCCAGCGGCATGTTGATTCTCACCGGCGAAAAAGGACCCCACATAAGAAGAAGACCACCAATACTTCTGCGCAGTTTACACCATACATGGACATTGTTGCCAGTCTAGTGTCATACGAAGGTCGACGTGTGGTGTGTTCTCATTTAATCTCGCTCTTGAAAAGGACCTCAAATCAGAATATCTCAACTTTTGAGTCCTAACCTTTATTTGTTTCTACAATTTTTTGGCCAAACAAGAGGAAAAGGTGTAGTAATGTGTGTCTCTGTAATACTCCCCGGATAAAATTTTTCTGCTGTAGTTACTTTAATGACAAAAACAAAAGATAAAAAATAGGACTAATTACACTTATGTCCCTGAGGTTAGGATATAATTACAGGTAAAGACAATAATTTGGACAAATTAAACTCTAGTCCTTTGACCAGACGGAATATAAAAATACATAACGGTTTTGACAAAAAAGACTTTATTACCCCTAATTGAAATTAAAATTCCATTTTACTTTTTTTGTTCTTTCTTTTCTTTCTCCAATTCAATCTCTCTTCTCAGATCCAATCTCTCCACTCTCCCCCCACCCCACCCCACCCCTCCCCCTCCCCTCTCCCAACCCCGTTGTTGCACCATCATGCTCCCCCCACGCAGGTGCCACCCCTACCCTCGCCCTCGCTCTTCCCCCCCTCACGCCGTAGTTGTCCATCCCTCCCCACCCCGCCTCTCGGGGCCCCTCTCTGACCCACCGTGAATTGCCTTTCTCTCTATCATGCCACAACTCAAAATCACGATAGGTTTATTTTTTGGGTTGTTGAATTGTTGGTGGGTTTCGGTTTGGGAATAAAGAAGAATGGGTTACGGCGATGGTGCGGGGTGTTGGATAACGGCGGTGGTGCGGGGTCGTTGGGTCGCGAAGGTTGGCATGGTGGTTGGCAGTGGTGTGTAGGTATGATAGGGGCGGCTACGGAGTGAGGAAGAGTGGGGCAGGGAGGGATGGGGCGATAAAGTTGCCAGCGGCGTGGGGCGATGGAGCTGCCGGCGTAGGGCGAGTGAAGGGGCTGCCGCAGGGGGCGAGGTGGGGGCAGAGAAGAGATGGAGGGGGAAAGGCAACGTCACCGGCGATGGGGGCGACGTCACCCACGATGGGGGGGACTTCGCTGGCGATGGGGGCAATGCTGGCAGAAGATTGGTCACTGGCGATAATTTGAAAATTTGGGTTTTTATACAAACCCTAAAAATCATAATCCTAATTTGAACATTTAACTATTATATTGGACATAAGTGTAATTTATCCAAACTATTGTCCTTACCTGTAATTATACCCTAACCTCATGGACATAAGTATAATTATTTAGTATATGCAGTAAAGGGCAGTATTGCCATTTTGAAAATATGTAATGATGACATCATAAAAATATATACTTTTTGGACGGAACCCTAACAGATGGACATAAGTGTTACAAAATTAGAATTTTTGATTACGAAATGTTACATTTTGAAACTTAATATCATTGACTGTAATTACACTCTAATATCAGGAATATAAGTGTAATTAGCCCTAAAAAATAAGAGGAGAATCCACATTATGACATCTTTTCAGTACAATTGTCGCTTTTGTGCACTTGCTTTCCATTCTAGTTGCGAATTTGCATGTTGCAAAAAATTCCATTTGCTAGCACCGGTATGTGCTCGAACCTTTTAACATCTTTTAGTTTTTTTATTAGTTCTTGCAGTAAGACGTTATCACAAGTTACTTGTAACATAGTGTTGCATAGTATGAAACATTACATTCCAAACATATACTTTAAGAAACTTGGAATATCTGAAATCCATATACATTTAAAGAGCATGTAAAGAGTGTTTTTCATTGTTGAGGAAAATAATTGTGTAATACTACAATCCCTTATGTTTATGGGCAAAAGCAAGTTTATTCAGCAACTTAATTCCTCATAGTGAAGAATGCGAGGCAGCAATCAGATACAAGTTGTTTATTCTTCCAGCAGTCGTCCCAAATGACTCCGTCATGTCCAAGTACTCTGGCTTAATACCATCAGGGAGTTCCCAGTTGAAATGGTAGAGCAATTGAGCAAGAGGAAGCTCAACATTGGCTAAGCCAAATGTAACACCAGGACACATTCTCCTTCCTCCCCCGAAAGGTATATATTCTTGATTATTTCCTGTGAAATCAATGGAGCTGTTCTCAAATCTCTCGGGTATGAAACTCTCAGCATCGTGCCAGTATTCAGAATCCCTTCCCATTGCCCAGGCATTGACGATGACCTTGGTTTTAACGGGAATTATATACCCGCCAACCTCGCATTGCTCCCGACACTCTCTGGGCAACAATAACGGAAGAGCAGGGTGTAACCTTAGAGTTTCTTTGATCACAGATTTCAAGTAACTCAAGCCTTGAATATCAACCTCGTGTACTGTTTTCTTCCCCTTTAAAGCTTCTCGTAGTTCGCCTTGTGCTCTCACCAACACTCTTGGGTTTCTTATCAACTCTGACATTGCCCACTCCAACGTTGTCGAAGAAGTTTCAATTCCAGCTGAGAAGATGTCCTGCATGCATGCCATTAATCAAATTGGGCAAACAGTCATCCTTCTAATCTGCTTTCGTTGTTTTTTTTCTCCCGGTAAAAGAAGAATAAAGGAGGTGGACGTATTATATTGTCAAGAGTTCTTAATATTATCCAGATAATTCTGAAAATAATGTCTCAAAAGGAACTGTACGAATAGAGAGACAAGAAATAAAATCAAAACAAAGAAGAAAGTTGCTAGACAATATATCCTATATGTATATTAATATACAGTTCAAAGAATGCTGACCATAAGGATGGCTTTGATGTTCTTGATTGTAATGGGAAACTCGAGGTCTCCGCGTTCCTTAAGTCTGAACAGAACATCAAGTAAATCTTCTTCCCCCGGTGCAGATGAATCTTTTGGTGCTCTCTTTAGGCTTTCTATGTGCTTTTCAATAATGGTGTCAAGGAACTGTTCAAACTTCTGGTGTAACTTCATTAATTTAGGTCTTAATCCACTAAGAAAGTGGAGTGGCTTCAGTGAAGGAAATATCTCAGACACATCAAAACCACCTGAAGACAACGCTAACTCCTTCATTAACTCTATTAGCACATCTTGACCCTTGCATCTCTTCCCAAATGCCGCTTTGCAAGTTATCGCATTTGACAATGAAAATATCTTTTGAGTAAGGTTTATTGCTATTCCTGATGACAACTGAATAGACTCGACAAGATTCTAAGTCTCCTCCTCCAGAATAGAGCGAAATGATTGGACCTTCTTGGCACTCAGTAGTTCCAAAGTGCAAATCTTACGCATCTGTCTCCAGTAATCACCATAAGGCGAAAAGGCGATGTCTGTACCATTGTACAAGATAATCTCGCTAGCTAGACTCCCTGGCCTATTTGCAAAGGCTATATCATGCGTCTTCAGTAGCTCCTTGGCTACTCGAGGTGACGACACAACAACGGCAGATATTTCACCAAGTTGTAGATGCATGAGAGGCCCATACTTTTTGGCCAAGTCTCTGAGAGCGTGATGTGGAAGTGAGCCAGCCAAACACCACATATTTCCAATGAGAGGAAGCTTTGGCCATGGTCCTGGGGCCAACTTTGGAGCTATGGATGTTATTCTCAGTTTTGTAACTAATTTGAACAAGAATAAGAAGGATATGAAAAAAGTGATAGAGAAGAAGAGAGACTGGATAGCTCCATCAACAATGCCAGACAAATTATTTGCGATTTTGCTCTGAAACATTATATTGGCCATTATAAATGTCGAGTTCTTCATTGAATTGCTTCTTATTGTATATAAATGTCAACAAACGAATGTAGTGACAGAGATAATAAAAACAACCACAAATTCAAGATTTTAAATCCACTTTTATAAGTGACTTTTAACTTTTACTTGCATTTCATGCTTGATACCTTAATATCATTTCGACCAAAGAATTCGTAATGCTTTCTCATTAATTAAAACAATAAAACGACATGCCTATGTAGTTTGGAGGAATGCATAACTGTGATTCCAGTACAAGATACCAGTAGAATGTCAACTGTAGAACATGTCTGACATATGACGTTGGGCATTATAAATGTAGAGTTTTTAATTGTATTGCTTCTTCTTTTACATAAATGTTCAATAAAAGAAGCATCGGATACATCACTCTAACGTAGCGACAAAGATACTTAAGGTAACCACAAATTAAAATTTTCCAAATCCACTTCCATTAGCTGACTTTGGATTCTTAACTTGCATTTCACGCTTGATAAGTATAAAATCATATCGACAGACAAAAGACTCTGTAATGTCTTCTCAACAACTACAAAAACAAAGCAACACATCTATGTAGTTTGGAGGAGTGCGTAACCACGCTTCCAGTACAAGATACCGTTAGAAGTCAATTATAGAACATGTCTGGCATATGACTTTGCTGTATGCCTTGATTCACACACACACAGATAAACAGATTACACATTATGATCACGTAAATGAAAGATGCTATTTGGATCACTAATTTTGGTTTCCAGCAACGAGTTGAAGAAGTCGTCAAGGATTTGAATTTTGAGGTTCAAGATAAAGGTACACAATACTTTGGACAATGGTTCACTTTCCATATGCGATCCTAAACTCAAGCAGCAAGGAAGTAAAGAAGGTAACAGGGAAAGGGTTGAAATACGAATAAAAGTTTGATCTGCCATTTTTCATTTTAACACATGGTTCGGATTGATTGCTTTGTATTTATCCCAACACTTCTTTCTTTTTCTCAAAATATAGAACTGATTGAAAAAAATCAGAAGCTTCTGCAATGGTATAATTTTCCTGACTCTGGTTCAAAATTTTGTGGTTTCAATCCACTAAACCATAGTCCATATGAATGAGCTTAATCTTCTGAACAATGCAAAGCAATTACAAAGAAGTATAAAGGAACTACATTGAACAAAGAAATGCTGCACGATTCGGAAAAGCTAAAAAGCAGAGCGTACCTTAACTTACCGGAAATGGCTGCTAAGAAATTCTCCTCTAGCAAATCCTTGGTCTTCCTGCGACGCCGTTCGCCCATCAAGTTCTTTGCTGGTAGCCGTTTCTCCTTCCCTTTCTGATCGCCGACCGTAACAGCACTATTCGCATTCCAGCTATTCCCAGCAAAATCATCAGAATCATAACCCAAACCTGACCTATAAATGCTCAAGTTCTCAATATCCTCCTAACTGCAGCTCTTCCTCTTCCTCTCACCCACCGCACTCTTCCCATTATACCCACCAACATTAGCGAAGATCCCCAAATCCCCACCATTATCCCCCAAAATTCTCCCTCAAAGCTAGCCGCTCTCTTCTGAAACAAAGTTGGCTGTGCTCCGAATATAGCAAAATAAAGGGTTAAATACCCGTAGTGCTCTCAAAAAGTACCCGAAGTGTCGCTTGATGATTCAAAAGCTTATTGTTCATACATAAATGTCTGTAATTTTAAATTTGTAATAAGTAAAAAAATTTCTCCAAATTCCTAACGATCTAACCTTTCCGTCAGGAACAATTTTGGAATTCCATATTTGGTATTTGGTAATTCCTAACTAGGGTAACAAACATTTTTGCAGTTGTTTGGTGAACATCTAGATTATCATTGCTAACTAGGTGAAGAAGGGAAAATATGGGGATGGGCAGCGCGGGGCTACCAGCGGGGAGGGCGGGGGATGATGTAGGAGGGAAGAGGGGAAGAAGAGCGACGGGGCGTGGGGGATGCCGGCGATGGGGAGGTACGGTAGTAGGGTGGCGGCAGCGCCAAAGGGTGTTGCGCGGGGCTGTGTAGTGTATCGAGCTCGAGACACTGCTCCCATGGCTGACTGCTATGAAATCTCAGCTCAATTACAGAAGAAGAATTGGAAATTGAGCTATGAAGGAAGAAGAAGAAGGAAGTAAAAAATGAGAGAGAGAACTTCTGAACAGATAGAGAGAGAAAGAGGCTTTGGTCATTGCCTTCCATACTTCACATATCCCTTCTTCATGGTGTTTCTCCATTTTAAAAGGAAGTTACAACTGAAATTCAAAACAGAAAACAATTGAATCGAGCGGTAAATTCAAACACAGAAATTGGTTGTTAAAGTAATCTAAAAATTAAATTGAATGGCCAAAACACTATCGTTCTCCTTTTGGCACGTAATTCCTACCTTCCAGCTAATTTCTTGATCATAATCCTCGGAGGAACCTTTGTCTGATGTGGATGCTAAGCTGGCATCTCCTCTGTTCCCCACTTCTTGTGTCCCAGTATGTTACATTCCCCACCTCTTAAGATCATCCTTGTCCTCAAGGATGGGAAACCAAGCTACCCATCATTTAACATTTCAGTTCTTCCACCCGGATCAAACACAAATGTAGTTAGGGGTCTCAGAAGTCGCTGGATTCTATCACCAATTTGGGAAATGACAAGTAATTTTCCCTCAGGGTCAAATATAAGAACTGTACTAACTATTAACTTGAGATGCTCAATGCAGTCACAAGCGCCCATCCATTTCTGCATTTGCATCTCGAACCCTCTAATCTTAGTAGGGATCTTCCCTTAAAGTGACTCTAGAGTTGAGACAAGAAGTTTATTGCAACTACATATGATAATCAATTGTCCAATCAGTTTCCCTATTTTCTTCTTCGCTGCCTTGTAAGCCTCATCCTTCTGTTTTTGCTCACCAATTTCCACATTTTCCAGCATATCAACCTCTTGATTGATGTCACCATCAGCAAGTATGCTATGATCTTTGAGTGTTAAAACAACTGCACCACCTTCCATTACTTTGTCAAGCCCATGAAGAACTTTAACACCCGCTAGATCTTGATGCTTAGGCTGAGCTGTACTCTCATCTTCACTTTTGCCTTGATCACTATTGTCCTGCTCTTCAAAAGCCTTTGACAAGTGCAAGGCTTTTTCCTTTTCAGCATTCATTTTCTCCTCGAGCTTGCGGCTCTAATTAACCCATCCTAAAATCTATGATTCACCTCCGCCTGTCGCCAAATTGTATACTAGCTCAATTCACATGTCCCTAACTTCAGTCATTGATTTAGAGACGGAAAGAAGTGCGCAATTATTGGAGAGCCTTCTCTTGGACATTTCGGCAAACACCTTGGCTTCACAAGAAGTTTCCATGTTTCTGGCCACAAAAATGGCTGTTGATAATGTCAAAGGACTCCATTTATGCACCAGATCTTTGATTTTGGCCTTGAGACTGTCGACAAAACATTTGACAGTGATTCTTTTCATAAGGTTCTCATCCTAAATAAATTGAAACCTAAGACCTAAGTACAGAATATCATCTACATATTTACGAACGGATGACATTTGTTATCGATACGAGAAAAGGTTCATCAATGAAATATCATTTGATTGCTCGATCTGCCAAATATCTTCTTTCGTCATATTTCAACCTTGAGTTCGGCACTCAATCTCACAGCAGCGAAGAGCATCAATGAATTGTCCTCTTCTTTATCTAGCTCCATTAGGTATTCTATGGTATAATTATGACACTGAACGATAGGAGGTAGTGTACCTTATAGATGCTCCATAGAGTACTACATTTCGCTCATCCTTGCACAATTTGCCAACCGTGTGCTGGTTGCGTTTAACTTTGTATTTGATTGAGGAGCAGAGTTTCGCATATCCATGTAATCTGATACATTAATGAGCCGTAAGTGACCCAAGGTAGCCTCAAAGGAGCCGTGTTGTAGATCGTACGATGGATGGTTGTGCTCCCAGTCTTCATGTCTAGCTTGAGTGGAGGAATTATTATTAGCACGAGTCTTACACTGGAATTGGCTTTGGCTAGTTTCACCTCGATCTTGATGTGGTGGAGTTGATTTGTGCCATGCATGTCCTTAACTGAAACTTGATTTTTGTGAGACTCTGGAGCGAGGCAGAGTTGCTCCGTTGAAGGTCCCCCATAGTAGCTTCAACTGAAGTCATCCTTGCGTCACATGCCGCAAATCGATTTTCCATTACTTCCTGGAGTTCATGCATCTCAGTTTCAATGAAATGATTGTTCTTCATAAAATGATTTATCTTCAATTGCTTTTACAAGAATTTTGGAAATGGTGAGGTTAAGAAGAAATTCCTATAGCTAACGACTAGTTCAGGCCCCAATTAAAAGGCTCTGATACCATTTGTAGTGTATCGAGCTCGAGACACTGCTGCCATGGCTGACTGCTATGAAATCTCAGCTCAATTACAGAAGAAGAATTGGAAATTGAGCTATGAAGGAAGAAGAAGGAAGTCAAAAATAAGAGAGAGAACTTCTGAACAGATAGAGAGAGAAAGAGAGAGAGAGAGCAAAGAAACAGCTTAAAGAGAGAAAGAGGCTTTGGTCATTGCATTTCATATTTCACATATCCCTTCTTCCTTGTGTTTCTCCCTTTTAAAGGGAAGTTACAACTGAAATTCAAAACAGAAAACAATTGAATCGAACGATAAATTCAAACACAAAAATTGGTCGCTAAAGTAATCTAAAAATTAAACTGAATGGCCAAAACATTATTGTTCTCCTTTTGGCGCGTAATTCCTACCTTCCAGCTAGTTTCTTGATCATAATCCTCAGAGGAACCTTCGTCTGATGTGAATGCTGACCTGGCATCTCCCATGTTACCACTTCCTCTGCCCCAGTATGTTACAGGCTACTGGCAGGGAGGGCGGGGGATGATGAAGGATGGAAGAGAGGGAGAAGGGCGACGGGGCGTGGGAGATGCCGGCGATGGGGAGGTGCGGCAGTGAGGCCGTAGGGGTGGCAGCAGGGCCAAAGGGTGAGGTGGGAAGAAGGAGACAAGGGATAGGGTTTTTTGGATTAGGGTTGAGAGAGAGAGAGCCAGTGTGCAGGTCGGGTTACGGGTCTAGGATTGGATCATGGCTTTGTTAAAGGAAGAGATATGAGGGCTGGCAAGTTCTTGCGGACGGGTTCTGCCTTATGTTTTCTTTTGAATTTGATATTTTTTTTGCAGCCCCAAGGAGATTTTTCAAATATGGAATCCCAAAATTGCCCCTGACGAAAAGGGTTAGAGTTAGGAATTTGGATGGATGTTCTTACTTGTTACAAATTTGAAATTACAGACCCTTATGTATAAAAAAATAAACTTTGGGATCGTCGAATGAAACTTTGGGGCACTTTTAGGGTATAATGTGTATTTAACCCCAAAATAAACAAGCGGCTTCAACAACTTATTACACCTATGGATTAATTTTAATTTTTTCCTGGCAGTTTGCCCTTTTTTAGTCAATGTACTTCAAAATCTTTGAAACTTATCTTTGTATTACGCGACGCTGTCATTTTAGTCCCCCATTTATTTTTCCAGTGAAATTGATAGTTGGATTGATGATCATTTGATGCCTTTTAAGCAAAAATGCCTCATGTAAGTGACACCCCTTCACTGCTGCATCAGCTGCTACAACCGTAGGTGCCGTCGCCATCACTGCCACACACCTGTTACCCCCAATTAACCCACTTCGCAATCAATGCCTCCGTACCCATCAATCACTTGTCCATCCCATTTGTCACCATCTAACACTACCACCCATCACTACATCTATACCAATCACCCTCTCCCACATCCTGACCTTCACCATTTAACACTGACACCCATCACACTGCCTACACACCCGTCATCCCCTACCTCTCCCAATTGTCACCATCAGCACCAACAAATCAATTTGCCAACACTAGCACCACCAATCTACCGCAGTCGACACTACAACCATATACACCATATCAAAAGAAAGGAAATAACCAATTAAAAAGAAAAATAATAAAGGAGGAAGTAGGGCAGTGGCGAAGTGATGAGGCAATGGAGTGGAAAAGTAGTTATGATTGGCGGTGCCTGTGGTCGGTGGATTCAGCAGCTTCAGGACCTAATCAGGAGGCGTGGTGACAACGGCGATAAGGGTTGAATGGTGGAGGGTATATTGGTGGTGGTTGTGGTGTGATGGTGGCAATGGTGGTCGGGGCTGATGGTAGTCAAGTTTATGGTGTCGTTTGGGGTGGCAATGGAATGGTGGTTGCCTAGTGGTGGGTACTAATGGTGGGGACAGAGAGGATGGAGAAGAGATGGAAGAGATAAAGAGGGGAAGGGCTCAAGAGAAAGAGGTGGATGGCTTTAAGCGGACTGTAATTAATCAAAATAGTCCATGTTTATAACAGAAGGAATAACGGAGGGATTAAATTGAAAACATGGCATGATACAAGGAAAAGGTTCAAGAATTTAGAAGTACATAAACTTTAAAAAAAAAAGGCAAATTACGAGACAACGATATGAAATTAATCCTTGCATCTATTCGGAGAATTCTTTCCACCCTTCAATATTTTGAGCAACTGATTTATATGAAATATATCAAAATTTATCAGAAATAGTAATATTCTCGCTCTACAGATTTTCTTGCTCTCCAGCTCTACGAATTGCCAGCAAATACTTGATGAAAGTTAAGACGTCATGATGTACTGGTTTGACGCCTCAACGAGACTACATATGACCTTGATGAAGTTCTTTGGACCCATCGAAGTTAATCACCTTCTAAACTTGAAAGGCGGCATAAATTTGAGAAGTCTTCTAGACAAAATTCAACTGGTATCTCTGGAGAAACTTGTTCTCTCTAATTATATAGGAATTGATAAATTTCCAAACATTCAAAGAGATATGAATAGCTTATCTCGACTTTGATATTTAAGTTAAAGCAAAATAATAGAATGAACCCGCCTAAGAAAAATATAAAGATTACGAAAACTTTATTATCCATTCAAATAAGATTCATTAGTATCTTTTTAGAACGGACAAAAATAAACAAGTAAATCAACATTTTAAATTTTAAAAATATTTTGTAGCATTCATTTTGGTAACCATCATCTCTTCACTTTCATTTTCATTTTTATTATTTTCATAAATACAAAAACATATTTATTGAAAATGATGCCAAGAAAGTGGGTTCGCAATTGAATGGAGGTGACACAAGAAATGCAGTCCAAGTCAGATGCCAAGCAAAGTGATGTGGGACACAGGATGGAAAAAAGACAGAGACCAAGGGCTTCTCTGACAGAGCCTGAGGGTGGCAATGCTGCAAGGGCGATGGCTCGAGGTGAAAAAATATGACCACGGTCATAGTCCTATGCTTAGGTCCAAAGTCGAAGTCATGTATGTTTCTTTTTCTAGAATTTTAGAGTGAGAAAGTGAGTTCTAAAAATGTTCAAAAAATGTTCTGTCCCTGATGAATTCTCAAGACCTCTATTCATAAAAGTAGAAAGGATGCACTACCCGGGAGTGACACATAATCGAAGGGTCCATAGGTGTCGATGCTCCACGGACTGTCGGATCACATATTCACCCAGCCTCCCCGCAGTGTAGCTCTGTCTGTCTGAAAAGACTACCTCCCACAGCCTTGGTGTGGCCAAAGAACCCCCTTGATCTAGCCACCAGTCCAAGGGCTTTGAAGAGTCCCACAGGCCTGGCAGCAGTGGGGAAGACTCAACGCCTAGCTGCCAGGCGGACTAGACACAATTCCCTACAGAGACCTGTTCTCGTCTCGAAGTGACCGAGGGGTCATAGTCCCTAGGGGTGCTAATGAAGCCCCTAGTGCCGAAGCACGTAGGCCAGTCATGTAGATACCCTAACAGAGATAGTGTCCTGGAAGAGTCGTCTATCCTGCAGGCCGAGGTAGCATCCCGGAGGAGCCGTCTACCTGGCAGAAGGGGAGTCTTCGTGTCGAAGAACTTAGAGCTTCCTGGTAGAGATAGTGTCTTAGGTGAATCCTTATGCCTGAGCACTTGGAGCCCGTCAAGGTAGCATCCCGGAGGAGCCGTCTACCTGGCGAAAGGAGAGTTGAAAAGCTCCTTGGCGGAGATAGTATCCCGGAAGAGTCGCCTATCCCTGCAGGTGAGACCTTGTGTCGGAGCACTCGGAGCACGTCAAGGTAGCATCTTAGAAGATTCGTTTACCTAATGGGCCGAGGTAGCATTCCGAAAGAGCCGTCTACCTAACGGAAGAGAAGTTTTCATGCCGGAGCACTTAGAGCTGCCTGGCGGAGATAGTGTCCCGGAGGAGTCGCCTATTCCTGCGGGATGCTGCACGCTTCGGAGAGTGGGTCGAAGCATGTTACACGATCAAGGAAAGGTGTGCATGGTATGGTGAAATAATAGGCCAATGCAAGGTGCGTGGTAGTGTGATAGAGAGTTGGGGGCACGACTATATAAGCAACACAGCGTGTGGGCCCTACAAAGTATCCTGGAGATGGCTTGCGGGCCCGAAGGCATCACAGAGTTGGCACGCAGGCCCGTGGGAGTCGCGGATATGGAGCGTGGGTGACAGACATCACGGAGTCGGCACGCAAGCGACAAGGGTAGCATAGTCGGTGCGCAGGCACGAGCGACAAGGGTCGAAAAGACGACGCCCCTGCACGAGAAACGATGGTCTTCAAGTCAGCGCGTCAATGCAGGCAATGGGCATCGCAGATTTGGCATGCAGGCATGGGCGTCGGGGTTCATGGAGATGGCACAAGAGCAGGAGCGACGGGTGTCGCAGAGGATGCATGGTCCTTTGAAGAAAAATGAATGTGCTAAGGGGAAGGCCAAAGGCCAATCCTTGGGCAAGTACCAAGGTGTGCGCGACGGGCAACATGCGAGGGCCAAAGCATGATGAGGCGTTGCCGTAAGTTGCGCAAAAATAAATTTCTTAGTGATGAAGTAACATAGAAAAAGTGAAAAATGCACGAGACTTGAGCCTGCATGTTTTGACTAGTTGGAAGTGTTGAATATTGACTATTTCCTGTGTCAATGTGTCGCACGAAATAGGACCCCCAGTAGGCCTTTAGGTGCAATTGGAATAGGTTGGAAACATAAGCCCCTTACATGTGGAGTGCGCGGAAGGGCAACTCGAGCGGCCGCCGCAGTCATAAACACTTAGTAAGATTTTGATATTCTTTGGTCGGAGAGTCACTAGAGTCGTCTCTGAATGATGAAGGTGAAAAGTAGGTGGCTCAAGCCACCTCGCGCACCACCTACTGAAATTCTTGGGCATCGATGCGGGGGCATGACGACATGCATAAGTGAACATGGGTAGGCATAGAGACACAGTCGCAAAGTCAGCGTGCGGGCAATGGGAGTCGAATTGTCAATACGAGGGGAAGGCGAAGCGAAGTCAGTGTGCGGGCGATAGGTGTCAATCGTTACTGAACGTTGAGGTGAAGAATAGGTAGCTCAAGCCACCTCGTGCACCACCTACTAAAGCCTGGGTATGTTGGTATGATGACGGGCACATGAGCGTGGTCGGGCATCGCATCGTGAGGGAGCGGCAACGAGACCAGGGGCGCGACAATGCAAGTGGTCCAAGTTGTAAAAGAAATTCTAAGTCTTGACTTTTATTGTCGGCAAAAAGGGGTGACGGGTCGGCTATGCATCGGTCGAGGGGTTGAAGAGAGTTGGCCGAGAGAGTGGTCATTAGCCTTTGGAGGTTGGTCGAAAGGTGTTAAGGCATTGGTGGCCAAAGTGTGGAGGCCGAGGTTGTGGGGGAATTGGCCAAAATAGAGGGTTCAAGGTGGGAAAGTTAATGGAGGTCGAAGGAGAGGCCATGGTGTGAAGGAGGCTGAAGGAAGGGGCCTTAAGGGGTCGAGGTTGAGCTGGAGGGGAAGAGGTGGTCGAGGCCAAAGTTGGGGAGAAAGGGAGAGAGGAAGGGGAAAGGAGGGAAGTACAGGGCTACATGGGGGCTTTTATGGGGTGGTGGGAGAGGAGAGAGAGGAGGGAGGTCGAGGCTGAAGGTGGAAGGGGGAAGGGGCCGAGGTCGATGATGGAAGGGGAAGGGAGAAAAGGCCGAGCTTGTAGAGGGCGATGAAGAAAAAAGAAAAGGGAAAAGGGGGTGATAGTTACGGTGTCGAGTTGTCGTGGGGGGATGAAAGGACGGAGGGGAGAAAAGGAAGGAAGAAGAGAGTAGGAGGGGAACTGGCAATGGGGGCGACGTCAGCAAGGAGGGATGCCGACAGAAAGGCAAAGGTGGTGGCGGCACTGGTAGGTGGGCGGTGCATGGAGAAATGGATCAAGATTAGGGCTGGGAAAAAATGGCAGGGTATGGGTCTAGTGGGTCGGATTCGGGTAAGCGGAGGGGTGCAAGTTCCTTGAGGGAAAGAGAGAAGCGCGAGTCACGGTGGGTCAGGTACATGGGACAAGTCAGGGCGGGTCTGCCCAACTGGATTTTCTTTTGAATTTGAATTTTGAGATTCAAATATGATTTTTTTCCCCAAGGAAGATGATAGAAGGATGGGGTGGGGGGGAATGAATGATAATGATTTGATGAGAGAGAGAGAGAGTTGTGTATAAAGTGGGGAAAGAGTGGTGAGGGAAGAGTGGAAAATGTTGGGTTGGGTAATGTAAGAGAGATACTGAATGAAGATAGAAAGAGTGATGAGAGAATGAATGTTACGGAGTATGTGAGGAAGATGAAAAATTTTGTTGAAAATTTTTCTCTAAGTGTTGAAGAGAGGATAAAATGAGGGGGTGGCATGGGGGGATGAAAAATTTTGTTGGAAATTTTTTTAAGTGTTGGAAAGAGCATAGGATGGAGGGGGTGAAAATTTTATTGAAAATTTTTCTAAGTGTTGGAAAGAGGATGAGAAGGGTGAGGGAATACATGGAAGAAAAATTTTGAAGATTTTTTCTAAGTCCCAAAAAAGGGAGAGTGGAGTTCTGGCAAGGGTGCCGAGGGAGGCCGCTGAGGGTGGTAACCCGACTGCAAAAAATGAAGAATTTTTTTCTAAGTGTAAAAAAAAGGGATAAGTGGCGATGCAACCGCGACCATGAGAGGTTGAGATGGGAGGGAGGGGGGACTTAGGGTGGTGGGCTGGCATCGATGACCTACTGAGTCACAAAGGCAGGGGAGGGTCGGTGAGACGTGTTGCATGCATACCTAGCAAGGGCGGTCGTAAGGCCTGGGTATCAGCTAACCGAGTCGAGACTTAGGTAGCATGGCTTTAGCCACCCCACACACCACCTACCAAGTCATTGTGCAATGTGATGCGTAAGGGGTAGGGAAAGGATGAAGCCCCTAAGGGAGTGAGTAATGGTATCAAGGGTGGTCTCAGTAGACTTGTTCAAGAGCAATATAACTTGAAAATTGTCTAAGTCCAGAAAATACAACTTCATTGATAACAAAAGTAAGTGACATGCTGAGTACATCAAAACTTGCAAAATGAAGGAAAAATTACAAGTGTGGAAAATGCACTAGGGAAGGCGAGGGCTTAGGCGGGTGGGTCACATGTCCTGCACTTAGAGTTTGAGCTTGTCAGATGCAATCTTGTCAGCGAAGGCAAACTTGAGGCCCCTGAGCCACTTGAGGCCATGACCGACTTTCTGATGATTGGGATAGTAGTTGGGATGGGCTAAGTCTTCCAGGGTAGGTTTTAGATTTGGCATATGGAAGGGTTATAGTATTGTCATTGATCTAGGTCTTGAGGAGAGCTCTGAGAGTCTTCAAGTTGCATGGGTATTCTGGGGCAGGTGTTTGCTGCCCTCTCTTGTCAGGGTACTCATCCCTTCCTTGGGATTAGCATTTGCTGTTGTTGTCGTCTTTACTGGCTGCTTCCACCATTATGGTTAGGACTTGGGGCTTTAGGGTCTTTGATGGACCGACCGAGTCATAGGTGTGTCACGTAGCTTCTTTGAGATGTCCCCAAGATCAAAGCTGAAGGTTTTCAAGGTAGACCTCGTAGGTGTCTTTCATGTTCTTGATGCAAATGAGTACAAGGGTCTCATCTTTGCTAAAGTCAGTGCATTCCAAGCACTTGTGATGAAATTACATGACATAGGTGTTGAGGTCTTCCCCGGGGTTCTAGCGGATTCCGGTAATGTCAACAATGGTCACACGCTCCGTTTTCATAGTGAAACTTGTCGAGAAAGAGCTAGACCATGTCAGACCAGGAGTGGATAGTGCCTTCAGGAATCTGATGATACTAAGAGTAGGCAAGGCTAGTCAGGAACTTGTGAAATTCTTGAAGCTTCAAAGTGTCGTCCTCCCCATAGTGCTCCAGGGAGCCAGTAAAATGAGTGAGGTGCTCTCAGGCGTTGCCCTATTTGCCGTTGAACAGGGTGAAGGCTGGTTGCTTATACTTGACAAGGTAGAGCTTGGTAGCGAGGTCGCTAGAGTAGGGAGCATGGCCAAACAGATAAAAAAGGGAGTGTGGTAAGGATGACTACTTAAGACGGTTGAGGATGTTGTCAAGGTCATGCTTGGTGACATACAAAGCGGGAGAGGTTATGCCCGGTCGGGATGATCCTTGCACCCGAGCCCCTAGATGGGGTGACCTGAGGCATTGATGGCATGACAATTATGGAAAAGGGTTGGTGGTAGGGAACAACTTCTTAAGGTGTGGTTTACACAGGGATAGTGCTAGCGGCAAGAGACAGGTCGTCAAGAAGGTTCGTCTAGAGCAAGCAGGGGGAATGGCTTGTGTTTAGGTTTTGGTTGGTTATGTTAGAGTTAGACTCCATCTCAATTAAGTCATGAGTCTCCGAAGTACTTTGAGCAAGGGTACGGCGTGGTGCCATGGGCTGAGGTGCTGCGAGTCCTATTGTCGAGAGCCGGAGGAACAAGGCAGTGGTGGTCGCGACACTGGGACCTAAGCAGTGTCCAGAACTAGCCCAGGCCTTGAAGGCTGAATCTGAGGAGGAGGGGCCAACCCCAGAGCTTGGGATGACACAGAGTAAGTACCAGGCATAAGGTGGGCAGCTCTGAGGCCTTGAGGAGTGGCCGACTGTGAAGTCGAGACTTGGATTGATTTTTGCATTTCTAAGATGACAACCATGAGAAAAGATTAAGAATTTTGGAGTTCGGTGATTATAGGAGTAAGGTGTTGGATTGTGGCATTGATGATCATGACCATATTGGGTGCATCTCTCTTAGGGAGAGGCTGGAGTTGGTTGTGGCTGGTCTCTTCTTGGTCCTCGAGGTGATGCTTCTCTTGGATAGCTGGGTTGAGACTTTGGCTATTAGTCCTAGTAGCCTTACGTTGCAGAGGCATGGTTGCTTGGGTGTGTCAGGCAGTAGGCGAATTGCACTGTGATGCTCACCTTCCCAGTTGAGTCGCCAAAATGATACCAAGGAAGTGGGCTTGCAATCGACGTGGAGGTGCCACAAGGAATGTAGTCCAAGTCAGATGCCAAGTAGAATGATGTGGGACACAACAAGCATGGAATAAGGGCAGAGACCAAAGGCCTCCTGGATAGAGCCTAAGGGTGGCAGTGCTGTGAGGACGATAGCGCGAGGTGAATATACGATGACAGTCACAGTTCGATGCTTAGGTCCAAAGTCAAGGTCATGTATGTCGCTCTCTCTAGAATTCGAGAGTGAGAAAGTGAGTTCTAAAAATGTCTGAAAAATGTTTTATCCCATAAGGGTGCTGTCTCGGAGTGACCCTGTGGTCATAGTCCCTAAGGGTGCTGACGAAGCCCCCAATGCCAGAGCACGTAGGCTAGTCATGTATACACTCTGGCGGAGACAGTGTCTCGGATGAGTCGCCTATCTTGCTGGCCAAGGTAGCATTCCGGAGGAGTCATCTGCCTGGCGAAAAGGGAGTCTTTGTGACAAAGCACTTAAATCTTCCTGGCAGAGATAATGTCTTAAAGAGCGAGCATATCTTTGCAGGGTGAGTCCTTGTGCTGGAGCACTCGAAGCGGGTCAAGGTAGCATCGAGCCGTCTACTAGACGGGCTGAGATAACATCCTGGAGGAGCCGTCTACCTAGCGGAAGGGGAGTAGAAAAGCTCCCTGGGTGAGATAGTGTCCCAGAGGAGTCACATATCCCCGCTGGTGAGTCCTTGTGCTGGAGCACTCAGAGTGCGTCAAGGTAGCATCTCTAAGGAGCCATTTACCTGGCAGAAGGGGAGTTAAAAAACTCCATGGCAGAGATAGTGTCTCAGAGGAGTCGCCTATCCCCACTGGAGGAACCGTCTACTCGACTGGCCGAGGTAGCAACCCTAAGGAGCTGTCTACCTGGCCAAAAAGGAGTCTTTATGCCGGGGCACTTAGAGATCCCTGGCGGAGATAGTGTTCTGGAGGAGTCGCATATCCATGTGGGATGCTGCATACTCCGGAGAGTGGGTCGAAGCATATTCCACGACCAAGGCAAGGTGCACATGGAATGGTGAAAGGATGGACTAATGCAAAGTGCGTGGTAGTGTGACAAAGAGGCGGGGATGCGACTGTATAAGCAGCGCGGCGCGTGGGCACGATGGAGTGTCCCGGAGACGGCTCGCAAGCGCAGGCGACGGGCATCACAAAGTCAGCGTACGAGCGACATGGGTTGCGTAGTCGCCGCACGATAGGGGTCACAAAGACGGTGTGCTGTCGCGGACGACAGGCGTCGCGGAGTTGGCGTGCGGGGCGACGGGGGTCGCAAAGACGGTGCGTGGGCGTGAACGACAGGTGTCGCGAAGGATGCAGGGTCCCTTGAAGATAAGTGAAAGTCCTAAGAGGAAAGCCAAAGGCCAACCCTTGGGGGGAGGCCCTGAGGCTAACCCCAAGGCCGAGGCCGACGCCGTGCCAAAGGGAAAGGCCAAGCTTCTTGGGCAAGCCCGACGGGCAAAGTGCGACGGTGGAAACGTGATGAGGCACTGCTGTAAGTTGGGCAAAAATATTTTTTTAGTGACGAAGTAACGTAGAAAAAGTGAAAAATGCACTTGACTTGAACGTGTATGTTTTGACAGGTTGAAAACGTTGAATATTGACTTTTGCTTGTGTCGATATGTCCGCGAAATAGGATACCAATAAACCTTTGGGTGCGACCGCAATAGTTGAGAACAAATACCATTTTAAAAAATATGATGAGACCTCTATGTTATTTGAATACTAATTTCAAACATACCTAATGGTTAGTCTTATAGTTTAACAAAATTAACTTGAAAGTGTTAATCAAACAAAACAATGAATTTAAAAAATTAAAAAACAACGAAAAAAGGACTAGAAAGCAACCGAGTCCCAAACAGGTTCTTAAGGCGTAAGACCATGAGGGCACCCTCCGTAAATTTTGCCTTTCTTTGCCAATCCACGGTTCTAATCGTTCAGCATCTCCTGTGACAATCGCAGCCGTCAAAATAAGCAAATACGAGAACCCTATTCTTATGTTGCCCCATGTTCAAGCCCCTATATATTCTGCTTAACCCTTAAACCCTAATTTCGTACAAACTTAACGCCTCCATTCTCTCTGTGTACCCTTTCTAGATCTCTAAGCTAGGTAAGTTTTTCTCTGTTGCTCTAATGTTACACCCGAATAATTTGCTTTCTCATGTTGATATGCGTCTGCCTATGAAGGGTTTTATGTGTATTTGTTTGTTCATCATGAAAATAGCCTAATATGAGGGCAG
Source organism: Escallonia herrerae (assembly GCA_033070095.1). Taxonomy (NCBI): domain Eukaryota; kingdom Viridiplantae; phylum Streptophyta; class Magnoliopsida; order Escalloniales; family Escalloniaceae; genus Escallonia; species Escallonia herrerae. The sequence continues at coordinate 40,239 of JAVXUP010002986.1, read as the reverse complement.
GATGCATTTTATTTCTGTTTAGATCTATCAATTTTTCACTTGGTTAGTGCAATGTCTTGAAAGATTGGACATTTGTGCTTGCTTCAATATGGGTTGATTCAAAGATTGAACTTTTAGGCTAACTTATATGTAAATCAACTTGGGTTCTGTGTTTCATGTTCTTTCCGTTGAATAAATGGGGTTCATGGATAATACGAGCTTGCAAGTGACGAGAAAATAGACAGGGACATCAGACTCCATTTTGGAGAAAAGATAGACTTGGTCTTTGGGAATCTCTCTGATGCATTTAGTGTTAGAAAAACTCAATGGAAGGCCTGGTTCTAAGTGCCTGTGATGGTTATAAATATACTCCGAGTATAAACAATGAAAAGAATTTGAATCTGAGGCACCTCATTGTATGCTTTAGGCTATACTTCGTTAGGATATAGTTAGAAAATTTACTGGTCTTTTATGTGATTCCGAAGTAGTTTTGCACAATCATTGCGTTTTGATTTCTTGGAATGGTTCTGTTTGCGCAAGTGATGATAAACAGACAGGGACATCAGAACCTCGTTAGAGTATGATGATTTGTCAAGATGGGAATCTCTCTGATGCACAAGCTTAGCTTAGAAATTTTTGACATGATAATTTCTGTTCCTGATTTTAAATTCATGGGGAGTGTTCTCTTCATTGTAAGTGCACACTCACAACCTTAATTGCCAATGATGCATCCATTAAAAGTATCGTGAGATTACTCAATGATTTACACTTTAAGAATCATCGCAGCTGAGGCTATGACTAGAATGTGTATTACTTTTTAATCGTTTTGTGGGCATTTGTTTTGGAGTCCTAGTTGCTTTGATTGTATTTATTTTGTTAGTTTGCCTATGATGTGTTCATTTGCACGTATTATCAGAAATATAGATGATGACATGCAATTGTCACTACCTCTGAGGCAAACTATCAGCTATTAGGATGAGTCTGCATTTTGTGAAGTTTTTTCTCATGGTCTTGTATCAGAGAAACGGCCCCTGGGAGACAACTTAGATGAATATAGTATCCACTCCTGGCCCCTAAAGTTGTCTATTGGTGGAATCGATTTTCTTGAAACAAATTTTGATGTCAAGAGTACTAACTCTACATTAGCCTTTTGTGAAAATTGAGTTCTGCTTGCGTAGCCTATTGTATGAACTTTTTAAGTCAGGTACTACATGACTTCCTTTGTTCTTACTACCTATTAGGCAGCAAAAATCAACATCAGTTCTTAACTCTGAATTTTGTGCTTCAGTAGTAGTACATGTTAGATAAGTTTGGTCTGTTTGATTATTTAACTCTGTTACTATGCATGTTTTCGTCACAAAGTATGCTGGAATGCGTCTTTAAAGAACAATGTAACGTATCTTTCTTTTTCCTAACATAGCCTGATGATTGGTCATAAGAACGGAGATTTGAATGGTGCTCTTTGTAGTAGTCTGACCATAAATCGGGCTCCAAAGGCATCTAATGTAATAAACGCTTCTAGATGGGAAATGAAGGCTTGCTATACTTGGTTCTAACTATCAGCGTATATGCCTTGACTGTCACTTCTGTTCAATTTCCTAGTTTCCAGTTAAATGAGTTAACCATTTAAATTATTTTCTTTATCTCTCATAATCCTCATCTTGATTTTACAGTGCTGATCCAGCATGTTTTATACTTCGTACTTGTTTGTTGGGAGATACTGGTTATTGTGGCAGATGATGATGAACTATTATTTGGGCTGATATTCCATGAAGCTCCAAATTCGAGCTTTTTAAAACTGATGCCACCAAATTTTGCCCTTTTTTTTAGTTGTTTTATTATTGAACTAGATGTTCCCAGTTGTGCATTTTTGTTATTTTGGTCTTAGAAAAGCACACGGGGTGTTTGTTTCCACTTTTATATGCTTTGTTCTTTCTTTGCCCCCTTATTTTGTATCCCAAAAAAGTATAGTAATGATGCCAAAGCCGATGATAGAAGTAACATGCCTTTTTGTCCTTGGACGATATCCCCAAAATGTATTTCCCTGCAATGAGAGTTTTTGGTTAAGAGTACCTTTTGGAGCATGGATAGACTCGCAATACCATCTAACGTTTGTGTTGGACCTGAGTTTGTTTCTGCAAACTCGGAAAGCGAACTTGGACACATGCTGCTGAAGTTGCCATCTTATTCAAAAAAAAATTGACTCTTGCTGGCCATATGACACCGCTGGACTCTGGTTCAAAAAACCAATATCCCAAATACAAGGAAGGATGCAGATTTGAGTGAGCCTCATAACATATTATAATAATCTTAAAGGAAAATTTTAATATGGTGCAAGGTCATGGATAAAACCATTAATGACATTTTATGTCAATTTAATTGATTATGAGTGATACTATTATGATATTATTACATGTACGTGGTATCGATTTGAACTACACTGCTTCCAAGCTATGTAAAATGAGAACAAGAGGATGAGATTTTCCTGAGCATTAGTAGGAGAGAATAGTTTAAATACTTTATTCACAAATGTTATTTTTTTGGTAAATTTACCAATGTTGAGCTTAAGAGTCGCATTAGATGGCAATGAGCGGGTTGGATGCGGATGTTATGAAATTTAGTAATCTTTATATGTGAGTTTGTCCCGTCCTGTCACTGGGCCTAAGTAGGGCTGTAAATGAACCGAGCTATTCACGAATAGTTTGCTATTCGTTCTTTTTTAAACGCGTTCATGTTTGTTCATGTAATAGGTGAACTGAACACGAATATAATTTTAGGATTCGTTTATTAAATGAGCCGAGTTTGAACATAATGATGTTTGTTTATTAACGTTCGTGAACAAGAGAGTTCGTTTACTTAACGAGTAGGGCCGAGCCTTATAAATGAACATCGGTTCATTTATTCATTAAAAAAATATAATATATATTATATACCTACCAAAAATATCTACCAGATGTGGAAGCATGTGGATCACCCATGCTTCCTCTCTCTTTCTCCTTCACAAAGTTCATTTTAGACATAGACATAGACACTCAACACACCCACACCGTCAAAATCCCTCTGCTCTCTCTCTCATCACACAAGCACACTGCTGGCCAATATTCGTAGACCATCACCCACATCGACACTCGAACAGTCGTCAAACACCTCTGCTCTCTCTCTCTCTCTTTCATCACACAAGCACACTGCCGGCCAAATCATCCCCCACATCGCCGACTAGACCTCTGCCAAGTCAGGCCACATGCCCACAAACGCAGTTGCTCCTCCATTCAGATCTGGCATCACTCGATCAGATTTGGCATCTCGTGATCAGATTTGGGATATTTTCTGATTCTAAGTCTTCGATATGTGAGAAGATCCAGAAATCAGTCTTCATCTTCTTCTCCGGTCGCTTCTCCGGCCATTTTTTCGATTGTTGATTCAGTTTGTCTCTTAAGACAAACGAGCTGAGTCGAGCCTGAGTTGAGCGTTGACGAACTCAAACACGAGCCGAGCTCAAACACCTTTGAAATTATACGAACCGAGTTCGAACACACTCCTGTTCAGTTCGAATTCGGTTCGTATACAACCCTAGGTCTAAGGATGGGAAAAACCATCAGATTTATTGGACAATTAAAAAAACCTGACCCGCCCCCATTGAATTGCGACCCCATCGAATCATATTAGGGTGCCGTTCTGAGCAACTATTCCAGTGTCTTACAACAGTTCCCACTCAGGCAGGACTAGGAAAAAGTTGTAACTCTCTACAAGGATAGTAGTCTAGCCAATACAATGGCACCCAATTGACCGTGCCAGCACGAGGCTCGTTGTGGCTTGAATCTGTTGCCGGGCTGGGACCGTTGATGTTGAATTGGTCCGTGACGGTGCAATTGCTACTGTGGATGGTGACGGTGAATTGGACCATTTGAGGATGAGTTTTTCCCAATTATAAGTAGAAGACAATAATTGAAATATTTTTTTAAGTTTGCCATTGTTGAGTTTAGTTTAAAAGCCACACGTAGCAAAGACAATTATAATTTCTCTGTTCTGTGACGCAAAAGTTTATACATTTTTGTCGAGCAATTGACTTGGATACGCATATCCACCAACTATGCTCTGTCACGGAACTAAACTATATGTTGTGATGTTACTTTTTGGTGGTGCACCAAGAGTGTGATGTCCTACGTTGAATGTAATAAGATACAATGACATTGCACACTTAAAAGACTTTATTTAATACTTTACTTATGATCTTAAAAGTTCTTATTGATCAGTCCTTTTGAGGAAGTAGCATTTTGTGATAGGGCTAAAAATCATATCATTACGCAGAGTGTCTTTTTATATCCTTTACAACAATCGGGAAAGTGGATTCTTTAAAAAAAAAAAAGAATTTGTTATACGAGAATGTCTATTTGAAAATGGCTAGAATTTATTTATTTATTCATATATCATGTTTTTGCAAACATAAGAGCTTTTCTTTTATGTTCGGCAGAAGTTGAATGTTATACCATATTCTCTTAATACTATTAGGTCTCATGGGATTTAAACAGTCTTAATTTTTTGAACAGAGATAAAGAAGCTATTGTAATTGTTGGAAATACAAGGCCTACTAAAAGTATAAAAAGGGAGAGAAAGCTGAAAGTTGTCGTAGAATGGGTACATTGATTAACTGTTTGTACATATTATTATTTATAAAGATATCTTATCAAAATAATAATAATTTTAATTATTATTAAATTGGTATTAATTAATATTTATCAAATTCTCATTGGTATATATTAAAGCAAGTATTTAATAAATGGACTTATTTATCTTTCTACATGAAAAGTATCTATGATAATAGCCTTTATTTGTCATTAACTTGGAACCATATGCATCTAAAGCACCTTTTATTAAGATGAATGTAGTTGTATGTAAATAGTGATAACATGAAACAAAAAGTCTCTGGACCAGACCTATTGTTAAGAATAATGAATTACTATTCTCATTAATAACGTTGAACCAACCTGGCAACCTTATGCTTCGACCAGCATTTTATGCTGGGCCATTCCCTGAAGATAAAAGTACATCAAACTCATGAGTAGATATTCGTTGAGAAAAGATAGATTCGATCAAGAATTGTTTCTCCAGAGTAGCAAAGCCAAGCATAACATCATTATGAACATAAAGAAAGAGGTTGGCCCAAGTTAAATGAGATATGATAGTGTGTTATCAACCTATCTTGGTCGGACCCAAGGACTCGCTAGGGGTCTCACTTAGCGCGAACACGCAGACACATTTAACGGTCTTTGTGTTCAACGCATCAAACCGGTGAGTGCTCGTGCGCCCAAGACACGTGTTTTTCTCGCTTCGTGCACGACTTAGGCACAATTTATTTCGCGTTAGCGTGACTCACGAGAGCGCGATTATTACGCCGAGACCACCCGAACACCTTTTCATAAAAAAAATGTCGACCGACGGCGCATCCGGAGCAACGGGGTCAAGGGGCAAAGGCCTTGGTCAAACCCGTTGGGTCGGCCTCGGCCTCCCCAAAGGCCATGGGGTATGCCTTGGCCTTCCCCAAGGCCATGGGGTTTGCCTCGGCCTCCCATGGGGGGTTGGCTTTGGCCTCCCCCCGGTTCTTCACTTTTCGCGCAAAGTTCTTTTTGTACTTTTTTGCTTTGTACGCTTCTTATGTGAATTTGGCACCTTGTTCGTCACATGGGTACAACTCACGGCAACACGCTCGTAGTAATGCAACTTCCGGACACGTCATTGCCCATCAAAACAAGTACCGTTGGTGTGCCCGAAGTTCACTAAAAGGGGGAGTGGCCTTGGCCTCCCTTCATGGGAGTTGGCCATTGGCCTTGGCCACCCCCTAAGGTCGGCCTCCCCAAGGGGGTTGGCTTTGGCCTTCCCCTAATTGTTGGCCTATGGCCTCTCCTTTCACGCGCACTTGTTTTCTCGAGTCTTTGCACCTCCACGATGTTTACGAACGTTCATACATCAACCTCGCGACTTCTATTGTCCGTCGCTCGTGACCGCACACCGCTTCTGCGATGCCCGTCGCCTAAAGTCGCGCACTATCGTCAAACTACCCATCGTCGACAACCGCATACCGTCACTCTCAACTTTGTCATTATTACATGTTGCACTCATTATTTTGTTATAATAGGCAAACTCAACACATGGGGGCACACAACGCGCGCCCGTGCGCCGTCTCCACGACGTCCGTCGCCGCGCTCGTGTGCCATTCTCATGATATGTGCCCCTCGGCACCAAGATTGCTCCGCGACTTTCGTCGCCACGCCCGTGTGCCATTCTCATGATATGTGCCCTCGGCACCAAGTATTGTTCTGTGACGTTCGTCGCTGCACCCTTGTGCAATTTTCATAACATGTGCCCAGCACCAAGTATATCCCCGCGACATTCGTCGCCTGTGCCCTTGCGCCATTCTCATGATGAGTGCTTCCGGCACCAAGTATTGCTCCGCGACGTTCGTCGCCGCGCCCATGCGCCACTTCCATAACATGTGCCCCGACACTAAGTATATCTCCGCGACGTTCGTCACCGCGCATGTACGCCACTTCCATAACATGTGCCCCGGCACCAAGTATATCTCCGCGACGTTCGTCACCTGCGCCCGTGCGCTATTGTCATGATACGTGCCCCTGACACCAAGTATTGTTCCGCGACGTTCGTCGCTGCGCCCTTGCACCATTCTCATGATGCGTGCCCCCCGCACCAAGTATTGCTCCGCGAGGTTCGTCGCCGAGCTCGTGCGCCATTCTCATAATACGTGCCCCGGCACCAAGTATTGTTCAGCCCTTGTTGTATTCCACATCATCACACTTGGCATCTGACTCGGACTGCATTCCTTATGGCACATCTACATCTACTGTGAGCCCACTTTCCACAGCATCATAGTGTCTTTAGGGTCTAACATTCTTGCCAATACATTGTCCTCATTGGGGTTGTCTTTAATAAGTTTCCAAATTTTTGGCCTAAAAATCAATTATAAGGGGTGAGAAGACCCAAAAAGAACTTGATCACATCACGATCAACTTTGTAAGCCTTTTTTTTTGGTAGAATAGGAGAATGACATTAATAATTTAAAGTTTATAGGTTTACTATTTTCTATGGCTCACAAACATTAGGTCACCATATTTCGTGGCTCAGTATACATGACCAGAAAAAGGTCAACAAAAAAACTTAATAAACTTATATACATTACAATTAAGCTAAAGAAAATTATATCCTATACTTTAGCTCAACTTAAAGTAACAAGTAAATTTTACAGATTTAGGAAACCAAAAGTAGGAAATGAAAATAAAAATAAAAACAAAGCACAAAGTGGTATCAATAAAGCAAAAAACTGGGCAGTGAACAAACCAAAGGCAAGCACAATCAATTATGAAGGCTCTATGCACAACTAAAGATTTTTGACATTGCAATTTCATTCTTATTCTATCACTTAACAAATCCAAAACATAAAGCTACAATACCGGGCGGAGGACCAACTAAGCGCACACAACATACTTAAAATAGACACAAAAGACGCTCAAAACAAGTAGAAACACCCCCTAACCCCCACCCCACCCTTCAGCTCAAAAGAGTTTACCTCAAAAAACCCACACGGTGGATCCTCCCCCCTTTCCCACGACTCTGAATCCCCCTTTTCTTCCCAACAGAACTCAACCTCTCCCCCCCCCCAAACCCTATCCTCCTTACCTAGCCTTCCCAAGAACCCAGGGTCTCTCAATACCAAACCAAACCCAGGCCAAAGCCCCTCTATAGCCGAGCCCTCCTAAGACTACTAGATGCACCCCAATCAATCGCAAAACCAACCTCCACCACTACATAACAAGAAACAGAAAGAAGTGAAAACTATCTGAATCACCATCCAAAATTTACGTTCAAAAGTCAGTGAGAATCCCAGCCAATGCTGAAAATTCGATCACTGTCGGTGAAATTCCGGTTACCTTCAGTGAACGGTGCAAGAGAATAACATTTAGTAGATATATGAATATCTGTATATATCAACTGAGATCGGAGAGAAAACTTAAGATTGCAATTGCCGGTATGAGTCTGTGTGAAGCGCTGTGCCAAACGTCCACCAAGTATGACCCCCTGGTCACTTCGAGACGGGAGCAGGTCTTTGGAGGGCATCGCGCCTAGTCTACCTGGCAGTTGGGCGTCAGGTCTTCCCCACCGTTGCCAGGCCTGTGGGACTTTGCAAGGGCTTGAATTTGAGGTTAGATCAAGGGGGTTCTCTGGCCACACCGACGCTGTGGGAGCTAGTCTTTCCAGACAGACAGAGCGATGCTGTGCGGGGCAGACCGGGTGAATATGTGATTCGACAGTCCGTGGAGCACTGGCAACTGTGGACCTCTCAGTAACGTGTCACTCCCGGAGAGTGCCACGTGTCGCGTGATGACATCATCATCTTAACCTCTATAAATAGAGGTCTTGAGAATTCATTTGGAGGGGGGACCAGAACACTTTCACTTTCTCACTCTAGAATCCTAGAGAGAGAAACATACAACTCTAGACCTAAGCATCAGATTGTGACTGTCGTCGTATATTCATCCTGCGCTATCGCCCTCGCACCATTGCCACCCTCAAGCTCTGTCTGGCAAGTCCTTGGTCTCTACCCTTGCTCCGCCCTTGCTGTGTCTCACATCAACATACTTGGCATCTGACTCGGACTGCATTCCTTGTGACACCTCCACGTCGACTGCGAACCCACTTTTCGTGGCATCAAATATAAACTACATTCTAATCGTCGGAGCGACTTGCCCCCACACGCGCAGAAGCACGGTGGGGCAGCCATAATGACTTATTAGTGGAACTAGGTTTTTAGAGAGAATTTTTAGAGAAAGAGGAGACCCGAAAGTTTTTGTAAGCCTACTTGAGTATTGAGAATTTAGTTGTACGAACTTAATTATTTGCACTGTATATGGATAGTTGTAACTCCAGAAAAAAGAATCCAGTCAAATGTTTGTTACATAGAACCATTCAAGATCATACACACTGTGTGGATTTGGATAACACATCTATTTTATATAGATTCTTTTGGTTCTTTCTCAAGCCACATGATAAAAAGTTATCATGTCCAGGTCTGAATGAATACAAACATAATATAGTGTATATAAAATGAACCAAGGAGAATGTGTGAATCAAGTATTGTACTGATTTACATGGTTTTCACAAAGACCAAATGGATCGGGTTAAAATGCAAATGCTTTTTTTATTTTACTTAAGAAAAGAAAAAAAATCTCTTTTTTTTTCATTTTCCAACGAATGATTTTGTATATGAAAAAAATTAGATAGAATAACTTTGACCTTCCCTGATAGTGAAAGAACGAATCGGGGTACATACCGGTACTTATTACAGCAAAAATATAGAGATTAAAACAAATAACTCTCATGGTCCATAATAAAAAAAAAATAAAGAGTTTGGGGCATTAAATAGCTTGTATCCATAGAACATCTGGCGTAACATGGATAATGAATAAATAGGAGTTAATATCATTCCAAATGCCATCACAAAAGTAATTAGTACTTTTGGCATTAGAAGAAATCTTAGGCCAGTAATTATCTATTCTCTGGCTAAGAGGGGTGGGATTTTTTTATGGATTTTTCTCTTTCTTTTACCCCCATCCATAGGTTAGGTTAATAGATTTTTCAACTTCACATTATTAATTGAAGTTGCACAAACAAAATGGAACCAAATGGGTAGAATGTTGTATCTTAACAAGTAATCTATCAGAGAAATTTTGTTAAATTCATTTTGTATTGGAGAAGAAATAAATTCTGTTTGTGTATGTGTGCCCAAGAAACATATAGTATCCTATTCCATTACATGGGTAGGGAGCAATTGGAAAAAAAAACCTGACTCAGAATCTCTTGGAATACTGATGATAATGCTACTAATAATTTTAAAAACCTTGCGAATTGACTTGGGTTATAGGTCTGGTTCTGGGTGTAATGACCCCATCTTTTAGCGTTATTCCTCACCTCGGGACCAAATTGGTTATTGGGCAGTGAAAATTGTAACAAGTGTACGCGAAGCTATTCCTGTAATAGGAACGCCCTCGGTAGAATTATTGCGATGAAGTGTTAGTGTGGACAATCAACTTTAACGCGTTTTTTTATAGTTTACATGCTTTTTTATTGCCACTTCTTACGGCCTTATTTATGTTAATACATTTTTCGATGATACGTAAACAAGGTTTTCGGTCCTTTATAGAGAAGATATATCATACATATTTCTAATCCATCATTTATCACTTGGAGGATAAGTACGGATTAACCATACATATAAAAATGGATATTTCCCTTTAAGTCTGCAATATTGACATCAATAGTTAAAGGGAATTTTTCAAAGAGAAGATGGATTATGGGAATGTGTGACTTAAACTATTGATTGGTGTGCAGATATATGCCTTTAGCTATCTACTATATTAGAATTTACAACCTGATATGTTGTCATTGTTCCAACTGCCACGTAAGCCCCATACATACGATAGGCTGGCTTGCTTGAAGAGAATTTTTTCTATGATCAGATCAAAATCATGTCGTACGTGAGTAGGCTCCAAAAGATCTAGTAAAATGAGGGAATAAGATAAACATAATCAAATAAGTAATTTGGCCAATAAAATCAAGCCTAATGGAGAGATAGTTGGAGGCTGGCAAAATCCTTTACTTTTCATTACAAAACCAATAGGAAAAAGATGGATTAATTTGTGAAAGAATTTTTGGGCCTATCAAAAGTATAATATGTGCATGTGGAAATTATAGAGTAATTGGAGATAAAAAAGAAGACCCAAGATTTTGTGAACAGTCTGGAGTTGAATTTGTTAATTCTCGGATACAAAGATATCAAATTGGCTACATCAAACTCGCATGCCCGATAACCCATGTGCGATACATGAAATGTCTTCGTAGTTATATTTTGAATCTTTTAGATAAATCTCCTAAAGAATCAGAAAGCCTAGTATACTGCCATGTGTGATTTGATCAAAGTTCTAATTTTATAGATTTGAAATGCGAAACTGTCATCCCATTCAATCCAATCGAGGATGCCCTCGACCTGACATGTCACTTAGGAGGAGTAACAAGAAGCTCATAACTAGGGTGTATTAAATATTCACTACGCCCAAATAAAAAGGAGAATGATCCATGGTTTATTTCATAACAAATAAATAGGAATTTATAGTTATACATCGTAAAAAAAGACTTTCTTTTGTGGAACTAACAAGTTCTTTTCTGTTAGAAAGAAATTATGTTCCAGGAAGAAAATATCAAAAAAAGGTCATGGTTATGGGAGTCTATCCATCGCAGATAGATTTTAAGGGTATCTTGGCATAACCATCGAGGTGAAGTCAGGACTTAAAAGATCGAATGGAATAGTACATAGACAAGTAAATCCCTTAGGAATTACAAGGTACTCTTTTTAATTAATTATGGGATTCATCATTCGAGCGGAAGTAGACTACTCAAGAATTTAAATTTCATTTCACGTCATAATTGAATAAAGAATTTAGAAAATCTAAATAAAAGGATGAATCAATAAAATCTTATTTGGTCTTCACTGGGAACTTGAGTAAGGTTTCATTGCTTGTTGTTTTGTCTGGTTCAATAATACCGCCTATCCTAACGAGTTTTATGGATCTACTAGACCAGAAGCTTATCAATCTCAAGCATTTACTTTTCTAGTTAGAGACCAACGTCTTGGAGCTAACGTGGGATCAGCTCAAGGACCTACCGGTTTAGGTAAATATTTAATGCGTTCTCCCTCGAAGAAGTCACTTTTTGAGGAAAGACTATGCAGTTTTGGGATGCATGCTCCTTGGTTATAAACTCTGAGACGTCCAAATGGGTTGGAGTTGAGTAGGTTGAAAAATATTCGAAGTGCTTTTCCTGGTTCGACCACTGTAAAGATATATTCTGAAGTTTGGGATTTACCTAAAGAAAAGGAGATATAAGGAAAAAGGCACTAAAAGAAAATGAAAACTAAATTAATAAAACATGGATAATGTAGTAGTTTAATAAAACGAATTTGGTTAAGATGTAAGATACCTATCCAGAAGTTTTCGCAACTCAATCATAGATTATGAAATCATTAAAGATGTGACCTTTTCGAACTCCATCTGTAACTCACTAAAGGCTCGAAAAACAAAGAGAAGATGTGTATGAACGAGATATCCGGTAACAAGAAGAAGAAAAAGGATTGAATAGAGGAACTCCCAAAAATTTGGCGATCTTAAATACCTATAGTTTGATACATAATAAATTGTTCATCGATTACAGATAGCCGAACCGATTTGATAATCAATACCCTATTTTTCATCAATTCTATAAGAGTTAAATTCTTCTGAACCATCATTATATTCATACTGATTTCTCTCCTTTGAATAAATGATATAATACTTCTTCTTGCATTTCTCAGTCGAAGCGAGAAACAATATATCTTGATATTATTGATCATTTTTTCATTCAAAGCATCGTCCCATCTCAGTTGAAAAAGAAAATATCATTTTAGAAAGAAATATAGTTCTGCTTTTGTATTATTCCTGTATTGTTTTTACGTTTTAACCCCTTTCATGTAGGATTCCCCATAATCTTCTTAAATATTATTTTGTTGGTTTGAGAGATAATATCTCATATTTTCTTAGTCTACAAAGTCTTTTCCTTCTTGATTTTGATTCTTTAATTGAAAATAGTTTTTTTTCATACCATGGTCTAAAAAAATTCCATTTTTGTCTTTCATTGATGTTTTTAATTTTCCTAACCTTTTAATTTATAGTAAAATTTAAAAGAAATAATTTGCTTGGGATAATCCACTGTTTTATTTTATATGCATTATAAAGTATCACAAATTCTGGGAAGAACCAAATTTCCAGATTTGATATATGATGATTTAGTATTTCTTCATTTATTCCCATCCAATAAAGAAAATAGAGAACGAAATCTCATATCTAGAGCTTCATTCTATTTAAAAGTTCGTGGTTTAAGTTATTTTTCTTTTGATTACTGATAGAAACCCAATGATTATACAATTCGCCAAGGTCGAATTTTTCTAGTGAGTAGAAAAATATTTTTCTTTATCAGTTGACAAATTAGGCGGATATGTAAAGGATAACCTTTCTTTTCTATCACTTCGACATGCATAAAAAAATATTGTGATGTTTCATTTTTGACAGGCCTATTATTTTTTGATGTATCGTAATGGTCGATTCCATCGTTTATAATTGAAAAAGAAGGGTCACAAGAGGTTTTTCAAACCAAAAGCGGTCTTTATAATCATCTTTTTTATCAAGAATTTTTAACTTCTCATATTATTGATTCCTATCTGAATAATAGATTTTATAAACTAGGATGTGGAATTCATCCCTTTTTTTTCGCTTCCATTCACTTGGATCTTTTCCGTCTCAATGTATTTGTCATGATCCTCTTTTTCTTCCGAAAAAAGGAAAGGAGAAGGATCTTCTTCAGTGGATCCTTTTGTTCCTGTGTTAGTCCCCTTTGTTAGGGTAGTTTATATTTCTCCGTTTGTTTCTTCCTCACTCCCCCCCCCCCCCCCCTCATTTTTTCGTTTTTGAGGTTTCTTTCAGTTTTCTTAGAAAAAATGGATAACGATATTCTGCCTAAATAGTAGACACAGTTAATAATACTAAAGATTTCTCAATTTTGACACAAGGTACTTATTAGATCAAATAAGTACATTCGATTTTATTCGATCTAATAAAATGATGTTGCCGTATCCAAACTAATACCAATCCAACCCATTTCATTAATAAAATGTGACAAATTAACCAACCCATAAAACCATTTGTTACAAATGATACTTGTTGTTGCATCGAAACATATAAATATTGACTAATCTGGCTAACATTGAACAGGTAAAGTGAAATGGTTGAAAATTGAAAAATGGGATTATTCAGGAATATACATTGAATTTCTTGTAATAGATCCATAATCAAAAAAGTGTTTATAATTATTCCAGAAGAAATAAAACAAAAAGATGTGGTAGAGTTGGGACAATCAGTATATGAGGTCTACCCAATGCTAGATGCAGAGGCGCATAATAGATCGATATGAAAATCATGAATTGTTCCATAATAAAACCAGTTGTTGCTGATATCTTCTTCTCAGTTCCTAAACTAAAGACATCATTTAATATTGCTTCAATTTCTTCTTTTCAAATCAAAACAATAATTGAAGATTTAGTTACAATTTGAAATCAACTTTTTGATCTTCATCCATGGATCCCTTACTCATACTCATTCAATTGAAAATAGTGATCCAACTCCAAAATTTTATCTCATTGATATAAAAACATTTTACACTATTTGGCATGTGAATGCTGATGCTAAGGAAATGGGTTCGCAGTCGATGTGTGGAGCTGTTATAAGGAATGCAGTCCGAGCCAAATACCAAGTATGCTGATGTGGGACAAAGCAAAGATGGAGTAAGGGTAAAGACCAAGGGTTTTTTTCTTAGAAAGAACCTCAGGAGTGGTAGTATTACAAGGGCGATGTCGTTGGGTGAATACATGACAACAGTCACAGTCAAATTCTTAGGTCCAGAGTCAATGTCTTGCATTAGGGTTCCGTGTGTTTCTCTCTCTAGAATTCTTAGGTCCAGAGTAAAAAATCCTTTAATCAACCGATACGTGGAGCTCCCTGGGAATGACACGTCATTGAGGGGGCCATATATGCCGGTGCTCATGGACAGTTGGATCGCATATTCACCCGGCATATTCTGCACAACGTCGCTTTGTCTATTTGGAAAGTCTGGCTTACACAACGTCGGTGTGGCCAAAGAACCCTTTCATCTAGCCACCAATCCAAAGCCTTCGTAGAGTCCCACAAGGCATCTAGAGACGCTAAAGATATGGCAGCGATGGGAAGGCCCGACACCCAACTGCCAGGCAAACTAGGTAGAATACCCTATGAAGACATGTTCCCGTCTCGAAGTAACTGAGGGGTCATAGTTCCTAGAGGTGTCAATGAAAAGCCCCCAGTGCATGTAAACTAGTCACGCAATCATCCTGTCAACAAATAGTGTCTTAAAGAGCGAGCATATCCTGCAGGTGATTCTTCTTCCCAAAGCACTCGAGTGCGCCAAGTCAGTGTTCTGGAAGAGTCGCCTACCCGACGGGTTGAGGTAATGTCCCGGAGGAGTTGCCTACCTAATGGGAGGGGAGTCCTTATGCCGAGTGCTTGGAGCTCCCGATGGAGATAGTGTCCCGAACGAGTCGCTCATCATCGCTGGATGTTGAACAAGCATGTTCCACGACCAAGGCCAGGTGCGCATGGTGTGGTGAACAGATTAACCAACGCCAGACAGTGCAGTGATGTGCTAGAGAGCCGGGGGCACGATTGTATTAGTAGCCCGGCACATGAACGCGGTAGAGTGTGCGGTGCCAGGGGCACGTAACATGAAAAAGACGACAGGTGTCGCGAAGTCAAGTGTCGTGCTGGGGGCACATGACGCAGAGACAACGCTCAGGCGCGGTGACTGTGTCCCAGAATTAGTGTCCTGCTAGGGGCACGTGACGCAGAGACAGCGCTCTGGTGTGGCCACTGGTGTCGCGGAGTCGGGCGTTCTACTAAGGGCAAGTGATGCGGAGACGGCACTCGGGCGCGGCCACTGGTGTTGCGAAATCGGGCGTTTTAACGGGGGCACGTGATGCGGAGACGACACTCGAGCATGACCACTGGTGTCGCAGAGTTAGGCATCATGCCGGGTTGGGATAACAACGGTCCAAATTGGGATAACAGAAATCCGTGTGTATATAATCAGGATGAGATAGCAACAAATGCCATGTAATTGCACAACATTGTTGGAATTGGGTTTTAAACCCATTGTGAGAAGCAATTTTGAATCAATTTTCAAATGGGTTCTAAACCATATTTTGGTTAGGGCCAAATTGATTCATGTTCATCTATTGGAATAGATGATCATGGTATATTCACATGTCTAAAACAAATGGAAGGTGAATGAGAAAATTGAAGTTAAAGTTGGTGGATCAACTTGAAGGGAAGAGAGAATCCCACATAGAAGAATTAAAGCAAATGTTGTCTCCTTATAAGGCTTAGCCTTGAGCTAAGGGATGGGCCCCTTGGGGGTACCCATGTTTTGTAAGGAGGGAGGACCTAGGTTGACCCAAGGTCCACCACGCGCGCGCCGCCCCGCCCCGTCCCGTCCCGGTCCGGTCCGTGGCCGTGGCTTGGGCTTGGGCCCATTAGGCTTTATTCTTTTTGGGACAAAAATATTTAAATAAATAAAGTTTATTTATTTATTTATTTATTTTCCGAAAAGTTGTGACCTTTCCAGCTAAACAGTTTTTCCTGTGAAGAGTTGCACCCCCCAGTGGATAATGTGTATAAATACGAGTCAGTTTTACAAAAATGAACTAATCCCGAAATTATTTTCTGCAATTTTTGCTGTCTCATTCCTGTGTCCAAAAGAGGAGTTCTGTGTCTTTGTTTTGGTTCGCCGGGTCTGCAATTTGGAGTGCTCCTATTTCAGACGTATTGTCGTTGTATCCTGTGAGACTGTCGTCAAGAACCGTCAGCACCATTGCGGGACGAATAAGTCTTAAGGACAGTGAATCAAATTCACGCCTCGACTTTTTTCCTTTGCTGTTCTGCAATCTTCTTGTGAGTTGTTAAATAAACTATTATTTCTTTCCTTACGTTACTGCTGTTTTTGGAACCTTAACATATGCATGTTAGTATATTTTCAATATTGTTTTTCTGCACAAATATACACGAAGTATACGCAAATACCAACATTCTTAAGACTTAGTTCCTGCACACTTTGTATTGCATGTGTAGAAACAGTATTGTCATAACAGTGTTTTCAAATTCGTTTTCATATTTGATTCTGTCAATCTATACTAAAGTTATTTTCAGATTTTGAATTTAAGTTTAGTGATTCTAGACTCAGATTTATACTATTGTGATAGACTGGACTGTTTATTAATTGTTGTTATATTCTGTTGATAGATTTATAACAATGGCTACTAGTGAAACCAATTCGGAAAGTGGACCGATTAATCCCAACGTGCAACACGGTGATGGGACTGTGTATGCGACGCCTTATGTGGCACCAACTCATGGTTCTGTTGGACTTGGTGAAAGACCGGAAAAGTTCAATGGAAAAGATTTCAAGAGGTGGCAACAAAAGATGTTGTTTTACTTGACCACTCTTAACTTGGCAAGATTCTTGCAAGAGGATGCACCAGATCTTGGTGAAAATCCTGACCGGCAAACAGTGGCTGCCGTGGATGCTTGGAAGCATTCAGATTTTTTGTGCAAGAATTACATCCTCAATGGATTGGACAATGCGTTGTATAACGTATACAGTCCAATGGTCAATGCGAAAGCATTGTGGGAATCCTTGGAAAGGAAATACAAGACGGAAGATGCCGGCTCAAAGAAATTTGTAGTCGGCAAATTCCTTGATTTCAAGATGATGGATTCTAAGACAGTGATTAGTCAAGTCCAAGAGTTTCAGCTTATTCTACATGATATTCATGCGGAAGGGATGGTACTTGGAGAGTCTTTTCAAGTGGCTGCTTTGATAGAAAAATTGCCACCTACTTGGAAAGATTTCAAGAACTATTTGAAACATAAACGCAAGGAGATGAAGCTCGAGGATTTGATCGTCAGATTAAGGATTGAGGAGGATAATCGCCAGTCCGAGAAGAAGGCCGGTAATTATCATCAAGAGGCCAAGGCAAATGTGGTCGAGCAAGGTCCATCAAAGAGGAGGAAAATTTCCGATTCCGATGGTCCAAGCGGAGCAAGAGGCTCGCATTTCAAAGACGGTGAGAAGAAGAAATTCAAAGGGAACTGTTTTGTGTGCGGCAAAGCTGGCCATCGTGCTAAGGATTGTCGCAAAAACAAAGGAAACTTTAAGAAAGGAAAGAATTCTCAAGCCAACGTGACCGAAGTTACCAAAATCACCGAAGACGTGACAGATTTGAATTTATCTGCGGTGGTATCCGAAGTCAACTTGGTTGGAAATCCCAAACAGTGGTGGGTAGACACAGGCGCTACTCGACATGTGTGCTCCGAGCGAAATATGTTCACTACATATGAGAGCGCCAACAACGAGAATCTGTTCATGGGAAACTCTTCTTCTTCAAAGGTGCTAGGAATGGGAAAGGTGGTCTTAAAGATGACATCCGACAAGGAATTGAGTCTCAACAATGTGCTTCATGTGCCAGACATTCGAAAGAATCTAGTGTCAGGCTCATTGTTGAGTAAGAATGGCTTCAAGCTAGTGTTTGAGAGTGATAAATTTGTACTCACTAAAAGTGGGATGTTTGTAGGAAAAGGGTACTTATGTGATGGTCTGTTTAAGTTAAATGTAATGACCATCGTGCCTAAAGTTGTACCAAATTCCGATATTAATAAAACTATTTCTTCTGCTTACTTGTTGGAATCTCCTAATTTATGGCATTGTAGATTAGGTCATGTAAATTATGGTTCCATACAAAAGCTAGTGAAAAATGGATTTTTGCCTAAAATGAATTTTGACTCACATAAAGCATGTGAAATTTGTATTGAAGCTAAAATGGCAAAAACGTCTTTCAAGTCAATTGAAAGAAGTACGGAACCTTTAAGTCTAATTCATAGTGACATATGTGACTTAAAGGTGGTACAATCTAGAGGAGGAAAAAAGTATTTTATTACTTTTATTGATGATTGTACGAGATTTTGTTATGTATATTTGCTTAGAAGCAAGGATGAAGCCTTGGAAGCATTTATGCAATACAAAATTGAGGTTGAAAATCAACTTAGCAAGAAAGTCAAAGTACTAAGAAGTGATAGAGGTGGAGAATATGTTTTCCCTCTTGAAAAATTTTGTGCTGATCATGGAATCATTCATGAGACCACGGCACCATATGCGCCTCAGTCAAATGGAATTGCTGAGCGGAAAAATCGTACTTTAAAGGAAATGATGAATGCTTTGTTGATAAATTCTGGACTACCAGATAACTTGTGGGGGGAAGCGGTCTTAACCGCAAATCATATACTTAATAAAGTACCTCACAAGAAGCTGCAAAAGACACCTTATGAGCTGTGGAAAGGTCGTCCTCCTTCCTTCAAATATCTTAAAGTGTGGGGGTGTCTAGCAAAGGTAGCTATCCCACCACCTAAAATGGTAAAAATAGGTCCTAAAACGGTTGATGGACTTTTCATTGGATATGCAAGCCATAGCTCGGCATATCGGTTCTTAGTGCATAAATCTGAAATTGACGATATACACGTCAACACCATTATGGAGACAAGGAATGCACATTTCTTCGAGGATGTATTTCCTTGTCGAGTGGCACAAGAACGGAGTTCTTTAAAAAGAACTAGTATGGACCAAGAACCCTCACAAGAGGAAAATGAGCCAAGACGTAGCAAGAGAGCTAGAACGTCTACATCTTTTGGTCCTGATTTTCTAACATATTTGTTAGAAAATGAGCCTCGTACTTACAGTGAAGCAATGTCGAGTCCCGAAACTCCTCATTGGAAAGAGGCTATTAACAGTGAAATAGAATCCATCATGCAAAATCATACGTGGGAACTGGTGGATCTTCCTCCTGGAAATAAACCATTAGGGTGTAAATGGATTTTCAAGAGAAAGATGAAAGCTGATGGAACGATCGAAAAATATAAGGCCCGATTGGTTGTCAAGGGATATAGACAAAAGGAAGGCCTTGATTATTTCGATACATATTCACCAGTAACGAGAATAACATCCATTCGAATATTGATAGCTATTGCAGCTATCAATAATTTTGAGATACACCAAATGGATGTGAAAACAGCCTTCCTAAATGGAGATCTAAATGAAGAGATCTATATAGAGCAACCCGAGGGGTTTGTAGCTCCGGATCATAAGAGGAAGGTGTGCAAGCTTGTTAAGTCACTTTATGGACTAAAACAGGCTCCGAAACAATGGCATGAAAAGTTTGATAAAGTCATGATCGAAAATGGCTTTAGAATCAACGAATGTGATAAATGTGTCTATGTTAAAGGGACGGAAAAAGGATATGTCATTGTTTGCCTTTATGTGGATGATATGCTCATTATCGGGAGCAATAATGAATTCATTAAGGCTACAAAGAAAATGTTGGCCAGTAAATTTGATATGAAAGATATGGGTGTGGCTGATGTTATACTTGGTATGAAAATTACCAAAACATCAAATGGACTAGTCTTGTCACAATCTCATTATATTGAGAAAGTGCTAGACAAATTTAAAAATTATGATGATAGTCCGGTTAAGACACCGCTAGATGTAAATTTACATCTAACAAAGAATACTGGGGAAGAAATATCTCAATTAGAGTATTCGCGCATAATTGGTAGCCTAATGTATATCATGAATTGCACGAGACCCGATATAGCATATGCTGTCAGTAAACTGAGCAGATATACTAGTAATCCGGGAAAGAATCACTGGTTAGCTATTGTAAGAGTTTTAAGGTATTTAAAATATACCTTAAACTTTGGTTTGCATTATACAAGATATCCAGCTGTATTAGAAGGATACAGTGATGCCAACTGGATATCAGATTCTAATGAAACAAAATCCACAAGTGGATATGTGTTTACATTAGGAGGAGCAGCTATTTCTTGGAAATCCTCTAAACAGACATGTATTGCCAGATCCACTATGGAATCTGAATTCATTGCTTTAGATAAAGCAGGAGAAGAAGCGGAGTGGCTTCGTAATTTCTTGGAGGATATTCCAAATTGGTCTAAACCTGTGCCACCAATTTGCATACATTGTGATAGTCAATCTGCAATTGGAAGAGCACAAAGCAGTATGTATAACGGCAAGTCTAGACACATACGTCGCAGACATAATACCGTTAAAGAATTACTTTCTAGTGGAATTATCTCTATTGACTACGTGAAGTCAAAGGATAATATTGCGGATCCGTTAACGAAAGCTTTGACTAGAGAGAAAGTAAATACGTTATCGAGGGGAATGGGTCTTAAGCCTATGAACTAAAGAGTTGCCATAATGGAAACCCTACCTAGCTGACTGGAGATCCCAAGATCTAGGTTCAAAGGGAAAATCGAATTATGTAAATGCGACTCAGACAGAGCACTGTGGGGGTTAAAACCCTAATATCCATTCCTATGATGAGAAGACAGTGGCACCTTCAAAAGGTTAGGTTAAGCTATGCTTTTAATGACTCTTATATCTTGGAAATCGAAGTGGGGGGTGCAGTAGGAACCTCTAATAAGAAGTCACCTATGTGAGTAAGAAGTGGGCCGCTTCTATGAGAATTGTAAGGCTGAATTCTCAGAGAGTACTCATGAAAACCAGGAGTGTTCAGGGCCCAAATGAACACAACAATGAGAACCTCAAAACAATGTTTGAACGATACTGTGTGAAATTCTATTGTCTTGGTTTACACTAAAGGTTGAACAGTTCAAGACATCATGTTCACTGGTTAACCAGTAAATCCGATAGTTCTCACTAGGGAAGGTTCAAGGCCATCGGCTACCTATCCCGATGCAGTGTCGTTCTAAAGAACTCTTTCTTGTGTCAGTGTTTCTTTGTATTAGTGTCCAGTCAATTTTCTATTCATGTGGGGGATTGTTGGAATTGGGTTTTAAACCCATTGTGAGAAGCAATTTTGAATCAATTTTCAAATGGGTTCTAAACCATATTTTGGACAGTGAATCAAATTCACGCCTCGACTTTTTTCCTTTGCTGTTCTGCAATCTTCTTGTGAGTTGTTAAATAAACTATTATTTCTTTCCTTACGTTACTGCTGTTTTTGGAACCTTAACATATGCATGTTAGTATATTTTCAATATTGTTTTTCTGCACAAATATACACGAAGTATACGCAAATACCAACAAACATATCATAGATCATGACATTTTTTTTATATGACTCAGCTACGTACAACATATTTGGGCCCTGCTCACCTCACCAAAAATATAGGCACATTAGCCATATAATCAGAGCATTAATTTATTGGCATCCCTGTGCCAAGAATCAAGCCTTCGACAAAGAAACGTACCCAAGTCATCTCAATTATGGAGTCATTATTTTTGGTGAGCAGTATGGACACCTCAGTAGTTTAAGGGTCTTAATAAAGATTCGTTTGACTATCTATCAATGTGACGTAACGTCGTTAAATTGCTGTGCAATTGTGATTCAACTCCATTGATTAGACACCTTAGAAAATTGTCTCAAATAACGTGCAGAGGAAAACAAAATTTGGTTCCAACTACCATTTTGATTCTTAATAAACTCCAAGTCGTGAGGTGTCTTCTTGACTTAATAATGATGAATCCAAAATCAACCTCCGAGGCCGGCCACGCCCACAATTTGGACAATTTGTCCCATCAAACTTTTAGTGCGTCCGACACACCGAAAGTCACAATAGGCCAGGTGTCCATTCACCTTCACCCTGTCAATAAGGCATTTTCTAATTTCGGAAAATGAAAATCTAACGCGCCGTTTAATTATTATCTTTTGCATTTCTACGTTTATGTTATGTAAAATATCAAACTGATGTTTTCTCTATTTTTAAGAATTAAAGAATAAATTAATACTTATACGCACTAATTACGAAAACATGAAAAAGTTTATAATTTGGATGTACTTTTCAAGACACTTATTAGGCTTCGTTTGACAAAAAAAAAAATTTGGTTTTCAGTTTTTAAAGAGCAGCTTAATTTTTTTTTTTTATAAAAACAAGTGGGTGTTTGATAACCCCTTTTTTTTTTAGGTTTTTTTTTTTGGTGTTTGGTAACCCTTTTTATTTTGACTTTTTTTTTTTGGTGGTTTGCGGTGGCGGTGGTGGGGTGTAGCGGTGGTCGGCGGTGGTCGACGGTGGTGGTGGTGGTGGCCGACGGCCGGAGGTGGCTGCCGGCAGTCACCGGCGGTGGTGGCCGGCGGCCGGAGGTAGCTGCCGGCAGTTTCCGGCGGTGGTGGCCGGCGGCCGGAGGTGGCTGCCGGCAGTCTTCGGCGGTGGTCGCCGGCGGCCGGCAGTCTCCGGCGGTGGTCGCCGGTGGCCGGAGATGGCTGCCGACAGTCTCCGGCGGTGGCGGCAGGAGGTGGCTGCCGGTGGTCGCCGGCGGCTGGAGGTGGTTGTCGGCAGTCTCCGGCAGTGGTCACCGGCGGCCGGCAGTCTCCGGCGGTGGTCGCCTGAGGTGGCTGCCGGCGGTGGGAGGGTGGTGGTGGTGGTCGAAAAAAAAAAACCAAAAGTGAAAAAAAAAAATCAGTTTTTGGAGTTTTTTTTTTTACTCTGCAGTTTAAAAACTGGTTTTTTAAATTGAAAAAAAAATGGTTACCAAACGCTCCTTTTTTTTCAGTTTTTAAAATTGAAAAAAAAAAGAGGAAAAAAAAGAGTGTCAAACGGGGCCTTATATGTCAGATGGGGTGAAGTGAAGTCAAGTAACATGTTTACAATTAGGGATGGCAATGGGGCGTGTCGGAGGCGGATCTTATGAAATCCGCACCCGCCCCGGTGGTCCTTATACACTGTCCCGCCCCGCCTCGCCCCGCCATCGGGTCAGGGAATGGGAATACCATCCCCGATCCGGTAGACTTTTCAAAAACCCGACCCCGCCCCGACCCCGCCCCGATCAGTTTTCGTTGCCATAGAAAACCTGTCTGTATTTTACAAATTTTGTACAATCTACAAAATAATCAACCATTTGTTAGGTTAAAGGGATCAAGAAACAATTTCAATCCAGCAATAATACAATTTCAATCAATCCAGATACAGGCAATGTCAAAAAAAGAAAATCTAAGACCTAAAGCATAATCAGATTCTGTAACAAGTTACAAACTTCAAAATCCCTAAATAACAAACCCTAAATCCTCAAATCAGATTCTGTAAATGGCATCCAACACAAGCTATCTATGGAAGAGGTCGAGAGCGGAAATCAAAGCTGAAGATCTTCTCTTAGTGTTATGATCGAAGTTGCAAATTAAAGCTCAAGACCTTTTCTTGGCGGAAAAATGACTGTATGTTGCAAATTGAAGCTGAAGACCTTCTCTTCTCTCCAGGTCTAACTCAACTCTTTCCCTTTTCGGTGATCTCCAGCCTTCCTCGTTCTCAGGATCCAAGCCAAATTGTTGAGACCAAGCAAGGTCGGCACCTTACGGCCATGTGCCTAAGAAGTCAGGTGGTGACGGTGGACATGTAGTGATGGTGTTCGGTGGAATGTTAGGTGGTGGTGACGGTGTTAAGTGGTGGTGAGGTCGAGGTGTTTCGTGGCCGTGGAGGGGTGACGATGCGGAGGAGAGGGCGGTGAAAAGGCGAGGTGAAGAAGCCGTGTCTCCGACGCGAGGAACGTGGTTGTGGCCGCCGTTTACGAGGTCTTGAGGTTTTTGGCTGTGGGGAGCTGACGGTGGAGAGGGAGAAGGAAGAGAAGATTAGAGGAAGGGAGGCAGCCGTCGAGAGGGAGAGAAGAATGGAAGAAGAGAGGCAGATAAAGCATTTTAGGGTTTTGGATAAATAAGTATATATATGCTAGGATGGACGGCTGAGATTTATTGATGCATAGGATTAGTATACCGGGGCGGGTGCGGGTCGGATACCGGGGCGGATTGGACATAGTATCATATCCGACCCTAACCCGCTGCGGATTTAAGAAAAAATTACCATACCCGCCCCGTACCCAGTCAAAGTCAAAATAACCCGCTCCTAACGGGGCGGGGCGGGGCGGGTATCCGCCGGTTGCGGATCTAATTGCCATCCCTATTTACAATTAGTCGACAAATAGTTTCTAAATTTTGTGTTTCAAGAAAATAAAAACATCAAAGGAAAAACATGAACATAAAAAGTTCATTACTTTCCTTCAACGTAAAAAAAAAAAAAACAATTTTTGTCATATTAATTTTATCCAGCTCAATGATAATGGTAACGGCGAATGAGAGGGACACACACACTAAGCACACAACATGTTTCTGTAGAGCGGGATGTGACGGTGATAACAGAACCGAGAGGAGAACACGCGCACACCAAACACGCGCCATGTTTTTATGGAGCAAGATGTGGATAGTGAAACTAGACAAGAATAACTTGTAAGCAAATCCTAGTATTATCATAGCTCAAAGAACACTAAGGTAACATTTAGATAAAAAATTCTAAAATGAACAAAGTTATCTTGTTTTTCGCCTTCTCTCCTAGGTTCTTAAAATTATCGCACGTTAACTAAAAATAGAAGAGTTGGGGGGCGTGAATCCCTACAGTTGGTAGAGAGCTCTCTAGATGAAGAACACCAATTATCAGAGTATACTTTTATAATAGCAATCGTAGATCAAGCCTTCAACATTTACACCGGAAGTCATGTATCCAAGGCATTGTCTATTTTTCTTTTTCTTTTTTTTGAATAGTATAAAATTTTATTAATTTAAAAAGTTTTACAAAAGTTATCTCGACTATTATATAATTTATCAATATGAAGTAATATCAATTCAATTGTTGTGCAATTAATCTTAGATAATTGCCCCAAGTTAAAAAAAAAAAAAAAGTAAAGGAAAATGACATTTGGTTCCAACTACTATGATGATTCCCTAACAACAGACAAAACTTCAACTCCTAAGGTGTCTAGTTGTCCTAATCAAACCAGAATTTTATTTTAATAATCAAAATCAACCTCCGAGTCCAAAAGACCTAGCAATTTTGTTGCCCCGGCGCCCATAGATTTGGACGCTTTTCAATCTTTCATCGAGCCGACACACAAATATCACAAAAGGCGAGGTGCCCACTGACCCTATGGAGGAGGCATCTTCCCATCTTCTAATCCGAAAATTTAAAAGCTAAACTCCATGCTCAAGATGGGGTGTCTTCTCTCGTAAATTTATGTTCAGAATTGGATTGAATAACTTGATACTAAAATTAAGGAGTACGATTTGAATGTATACTCTCTCATAATTTTACGTCCAGAAATGGATAAGGCAATCAAACACCAAATCTTCGTGTTTGCTCCGAAGCGATAAGGGAACGAATCACTTACTGTTAGAGCTCGATTTCTATAGTTTGAACTTAATAAAAGCGTGTATTAACTTGTTTGGATGCCATTTTAAGAATTAATAATATACTAACTCTTACTTAAACACTACTCACGAAAATATAAAAATACATCTGTCGTTTAAATGCCCTCCCCCCATGGTTATATGTCAAATAGTGGGATGAAGTCCGATTACATGTTTGCAAAGGGTAGATGTAAAGTATTTAACTTTTGTGTGGTAAAAAATAGACTTAGGAAAGGGTAAACATTGTCCCGTAAGGTGATCTAGACATAGAGGCCAGCTTAAAAAATATGATGGCCCTGCTCATAAAGTGCAAATTTTCACCGAATTCTAGAGAGAGAGAATCAAAGTGACAATCATGCTTTTCTCAAGGGAAAACCCGATTTGTACCTCATAACTTTACGTAGAGCTATGTTAAAATTATAAATAATAATCTTTTGCCTTTCCAAGACTTGATCATTGTAACGGCAAGTGAGGGGATAACAAGCACGTAATATAATCTTTGTAGAACATTACGTGACAATAATAATGACAAATGAGAAAAGAGAACACGTACCCTCAATCCATGCTTGTTGTGGAGCAAGATGTTTATAGTGAAACCTAACGAGACTCGCTTGTAAGCAAATCCTAGTATTACCGTAGCTCAATGAGTTATTTGTTTTTCACCTTCTCTCCTAAATTATCGGATAAAAATGTACAAGCAGGATATATTGCAGCACAAAATAGAGTTTATATTGATCAGATCAACAATGTCTAATTCAGTGATAGAGTGACCAAACATGCAGGGCTCATCCTTAAAAATCAATAAGCCCGCTTATGGAAAACCCAATCATGAATATGTACAATTTCCATAGCCAAATATCAAAAATACAAAATAGAGTCGCTTCTTCATGGCTTTAATCCAAGCTTAGCAATTTAAATCCATAAACTAGCCTACTAAAACCGCATCTTCTTCTTTCAGACCCATCTTATTGTTTGTTTTGCCAGTAGAATCAGATGCTATGCCTTGTTTAAAGACCAAATCTTCCGCCCTATCCTCCTTAGGGGAAGGAAATGGTAAATCTTTTGAAATTTCACCCATTGAGGCTAAGCTCAATATCTCAGATTCATCCAGGCCTTTAGCAGGACCAAGACTACATCTATCTGTCCCATACTTTGCTAATGCATCTTTGAATTTCTTGATCTGCATTAAGAAAAATTAACACTTAAAAGCCGAAAAATAAATAGAATGGCAAGGATCCGAGGCTCCACACTTCATTTCTTTTTTTCTTTTTTTTTGATGCACCTTTTCAAAAAATATTGTAAGATGAAAAGTTGTGGATACAATCCAGATCTGCAGATGGCGGATTTAGCCCTCATTATAAGAATCAATTAGTGATTTGATGAAGAACTGCTGATGAAGAAAATTAGATGGTTGGAATTCTTACAGTTGCATTAGTACAGCTGAAGCTACACAGCCTGCCCTCAGCACCTCTATAGAATCTGAAGAAGGGCAGAACATGTATGTGGAGAGAATGGCACATCCTTCTGAGTTCTTCATAATTGACTCTCAGAAAAATAGCATTTGGGTTTGATTCAGCCAGCTGACAGATCTGAGAAAACAAAGAACTACTTGTTAGTCAAAAAACAAAAGGATTCAATTAAAATTTACAATCAAATTATCAAATTGATGTACATATAAGAGGCATGTTGGTACTTGGTAGTATACCTTAGGGTGCAAAGCTTTACAACCACCACAACCAGGGGAATAGAAGTCAACGATAACCAATCTATCACCTGCCTTTGCCAATGAATCTACCAATTGCTGTGCAGAGTTGATCTCTACCATGTTGGGCCTAAGGGTCTTTTCCCACCATCGCATAGCCCGGCTCACACAGAATGATGCTTGTGCCTACATAAATGAGCCCAAATGTTAGTCTTCAAATCCAAACAAAAAATCAGTATGAAAGTGAAGAAAGGAAATATTTATTCACATACATGAACAGAGAAACTTGGGGGAGCTTTGATATTCCAATGGCTTAAACCCTTCTGATCAGAGACAAGCAAGGATTTTCCCATGAAATCTTTGGTATATGTTTCTCTGAAATACGCAGAAGCAACTGAAGGACGAAGCCCAACAGACCCATTTTTCTTTGGATTCACAAGGGTTTCATTAGACCAGCAGGCGATAGAACTAGTATTCAATGAACCGGCCATTGATATGCAAATCAGAGCAGTCTTCAAGCTTATACAGCATTAAACAACAAATATACGCACAAAATCCCACGTCTCTTTCTTGATAAAGAATATATTTTTTACAGGGAAATCCTCCCAAACGAGGCTTACAAACCCAGAAAACAGAACCCAACAAAGACCCAATTGTTCTTTTCAGCGGAAAGTGCAAAATTTGGAACAAAGTTACTACTTTGACTACGTCTTTGGTGGTCTGTGTGAAAGTGAGAGAGTTGGGGATTTTGTGGTCTTTGGCAGATTCAAAGGAGGCGAAGAAGGTGAGAAAAAATTGGAAAATGTGGGGATCAATAAAAGGGGAGGGTTTGGTGGGGTCAATGATCTGGAACTGTACTTTGAACTTTATCCAAAGCAATCGAACAAAGGATTAACATAACATATCTGGATAATTATGGATTTAATCCACATTATTAGTGGTGTATGATGTGTTACTGAGTGGATTGAGGCTGGTTTACAGGTCTTGCTTTGTGTTGGCAATGGCATTTTTGATTGGATGGTAGGCCGGATTTGTCTTGGATACTTTGAAGCCTATGTTATCGGTTCGGATTTGGCAGTTATTCTATTGTTGTTTCACTGAGGAGCTGACTGGTCCGGCAGTTCACACTTTGGATAAGGCCAAATTGGATAGGGTGAAAGTTTCATAACGAGCTCAGTAAACAAGCAATATTTTTTTCTCTTTTGTTTCCATTCCTATATGGAAATTTTCCAGTTGTAGATGTTGTCAAACTCCATACGTGTAGCTGAACAAGCAATATTTTTTACACTATGAATTTCTCTTATTTGGAAAGAAAAATATGATAAACGAGTGGACATTTTTATATCTCTGATTATGATTACATGAAGTGTTTAGGGAAAGACTACTCAAAGTCTAAAAGTGACTAAGAAATACGATGTCTACAATTGAGGCTGCTATGAGATGCTTTATAGCCGAGAATCTTTATACATATAAAATATTGGGTGGTTCATGACCAATTTTTCGACCAACTATGAGCATCAGATGTAATTAAAATAACCTTCTGCCCCTTAGCTCTGTTTTTACAACTTTCATCCACCTGACCGAACGGTTCTAATTCGTTAGTACTCAAAACTTTAATGGTCCGAAATTATGCAATATTTCGCTTTTAATAAAAGGCCTTCTTTTATTCACCTCCAATACAAATAAAAATTATTAGGTAATTAAGGACCAATTTTCCAGACCAATTAAGACCGCTTCGCATATGGAAAATAACCTCCTGCCTTTCTTTGGCCCTCATTCAATCGCACGTGCTTCCAATCATTCAATACTTACTCCCAATTGTGGAATCAGATTTATTTTCTCTCTTGGCAAACAAATCCAAAATTGGATTTGTTTTATCTTTTGCCAAACAAATGAATGCCAACAGTAAGATGCTTTGGCTTGGTGCCTAATATTAATTTATAGTTTGTTAATGACAAAATCTGTACGAATCTCATCATCCCAAGTGCAGGTTACCCCGAGGTCGGTTGGTCTATAAACCCCGGTGACACGAGATACCAAGCCTGACTGTAAGGAGCTAGGTTTCCAAACAATGGAAGTCCACTGCACTTCTTTTCATCTTTACTATCACTAGTTGACCATACCCATCTTTCTTTACTGGAGATTGCATACCAAGAACATATGGATATGATGTGACAATGTGTTCTTCTGGTCATCGTGTAAAATAGTGTTAGATTAGAAAAGGCTCCCCCCACCCCCCTACTGTTCCAACTATCTATCCCCACGCACATGTGACTGCATTTACTTTGATATAGCTAAAATATCCCCATAACCAACTTATGACACGTGGCATGGATGACTTTGAGCGGAACTGAGGAATCTGTATCGGGACAGAGTCTGAGGGAGGTGATAGAATCCGTTTAGGACTCAACTGCTAAAAGGATTAGTCCTGGTAGGACTCTACTACGTGAGGGATCAGCGAGGAAAGAATCCTAAAGGAGAGAGGAGTCTGGGAAATGGCCTACATAAGGGGAAAATCCTCAGGTACACAGACAAGTTCACACACAAGCACCCAGTGCATTCTTACGCTATTCAGAGCTCTACCCTAGTAGCAACGTTCTGACTTTAGCATCGGAGCCGCCTCCACCGGAACATCCCCGGTGGTCACTCCGTGTTCTATTTTGCAGGTCCAATTCCTAGCCGTGGATCCCGATCAATATTCTAGCAGCAACATTTTGGCGCCATCCGTGGGACCGACAGGGAACATGGCAAGGAAATCATCTTCAGACGCTCCTGCAGCCAGTCGCTCCGTCCAAAATCGGCGAGCAAGATCAAGTTGCTCCCGCCGAAGAGGGCGTAAACCGACAACATCCCAACACCATTCCTCGAACGACCGGATTAATGTGACCTCAGTCACCCCGAATACAACTGACAGTTCCCAGGGAACTCGTTCCCCAACCCCTCTTCTAAAGAGGGGAGATTTACGCCATCGCCTGACCCGAAAGCTGTTTGATACTCCGAATGCAAACCTGACCAGAGAAGTCCAGGAACTTAAGGGCGTGGTGACTACCTTACAGAAGAAGCTCGAGGCGGTGGCCCCGACGATCTCTACGAACCAGACACATCTGGATCCCAGCGACCTTCGCCTTAGACTGACCTCAAGGTCCGGATATGGTCGAAGCCATAAGTCAGAGACTGATCCCAGTTACCAACCAAGACATGTTGACAGAAGCGAATCATATCTCCGACGAGAGAAGTCAATAGAGGACAGCACGAATTCGCCTCCCGCAGCAAGCGACAAAATTCGGGGACGACGCTCCACGGGGCAAAAACATTGTCCCCAAGGACGAGTTCATCCCCCCGGACGTAAAGTCCGTCCCCAAGGACGAACTTCTCGCAAACCCACCTCCGGGACATGCCCGGAGGAATACACCCCTCCCAGGGATGATTCGGGATACCCCCTGTCCAAAGGAATTGAGAAGGCGAAACTCCCTCCTAATTTTCGGATGCCGCAGTGCGATTTATATGATGGGAACGGAGACCCCGGAGAGCACGTCTACCAGTTCCAAACAAATATGCTGCTCCTCCAAGTCTCGGACGCCGTCATGTGCCGGGCATTCCCAACCACTTTGAGGAAGGCGGCGCATGCGTGGTTTAAGTCCCTACGACCCAGGTCTATCCATTCCTTCGCCCAGCTATCCGACTCATTTCAGAAACATTTTGTGAGCAGCCGAACTCGGAGGAAGAACTCGGCTAGTCTCCTCAATGTAGTCCAAGAAAGGAACGAATCGCTGTCGCGGTATTTGGGACGTTTCAACGCGGCGACGTTAAAAATAGACAACTTGGACGAGTCAGTAAAATACACCACCTTTATGCGCGGGCTTCGTCCTACAACCAAGTTTGCATTTGCGGTAAACAAGAGCCCCCCTGGAAACATGAGTGACTTGTTGGAGAAGGCCAACAAATACATCCAGGCCGAAGAATACTTGGAAACCCACAAAGAACACAGAGGAGACAATGAGCAAGGACAAGAAAAGAGAGCCCGGGAAGATAGTCCAAGAAGTGGACGGGGTTCTAAGCGTTCAAGGAGAGACGAAAGGCGCCCAAAAGAAATGTTCGACATGAAGAATCTGACGCCATTGAATGCTAGACCGTCACAGATTCTCCATGAGATAAAGGATAAAGAGATACTGGAAAGACCAGAGAAGATGAGGTCGGCGCCCAGTCAGAGAGATAGGAACTTGTGGTGCCATTACCACAATGATCATGGTCACACTACCGACAAATGTGAATCGCTCAAGCGCGCAATAGAGGCCCTTATCAAACGGGGACATCTGCGAGGGTATGTCAATCGCAGAAATGAAAAGAGGGAAACCACCCCCTTAGCAGAAAGAGATGAAGTACGAGAGAATGCGGGCGTCATCAATACTATCTCAGGAGGAATCGCGGCAGGAGGATCTTCCGGACAAGGACGAAAAGCTTACGTAAGGGAAGTCCTCACAACTATGGGACCGTCGACAAAAAAGCAGAAGAAGGAACCGGCCCAGACAATATCCTTCTCTGATGATGATGTGGGAGACACAAGAATACCTCATGACGACCCCCTAGTAGTCACACTCCGGGTGGGAAACTTCGACGTGAAAAGAATCCTCGTAGATAATGGAAGCTCAGCGGAGGTACTCTTTTACGAGGCGTTTCAAAGAATGAACATCCCATCCGACCGCTTGCGGAAGATAGATACGCCTCTATACGGTTTCTCTAACCACCCTGTCGCTTGCGAAGGAATTATTGCATTACCAGTGACTGTAGGTGCCCCTCCGAACCAAGCTAAGCTGATGCTAGATTTCGTGGTGGTACGTGTTCCATCAGCATATAATGCAATTTTGGGCCGAACTGCATTAAACCAGTTAAGGGCTGTGGTATCAACATACCACATGAAAATGAAATTCCCCATGGAGAATGGAGTAGGGGAAGTCAAGGGAGACCAGGTGGTGGCTCGGCAGTGCTACATGGCGTCATGCCGAAACAGAGCCAATGAAGCCCTCATGATTGAAGATTTGAGGGATGAGACCAAAGTCGAAAGAGGCAAGCCCGCCGAAGACCTCTTTGATATCGAGCTGTACCCAGGCAACCAAGAGAAAACAGTTAGGGTAGGCACAGGACTGTCAGACGACCTCAAGCTCAAGCTTGTGGACTTATTGCGGAACTACTCAGATATCTTCGCTTGGACGGCATCGGATATGCCCGGGATTGATTCGAAAGTGATCACCCATAGATTGAATGTGGACCCGCTCAAGAAGCCGGTCAAGCAAAAGAAGAGAACCTTCACTCCAGAAAGACAGGAAAAAATCGAAGAAGAAGTTGACAAGTTGTTGGCAGCCGGATTTATCGAGGAAATATCATACCCCGATTGGATAGCTAATGTCGTGATGGTACCCAAGTCGAGCGACCGTTGGCGAATATGCATCGACTTCACTGACCTCAACAAGGCTTGTCCAAAGGACAGTTACCCGCTACCACGAATAGATATCTTGATTGATGCAACTTCAGGTCATGAGCTGTTGAGCTTTATGGATGCGTATTCTGGCTACAACCAGATCAAGATGTGCGTGGACGATATTCCCAAGACCGCCTTTATTACAGAACGAGGATTATATTGCTACAAAGTCATGCCTTTCGGACTAAAGAACGCAGGGGCAACTTATCAGCGCCTTGTTAACATGATCTTCCACGATTCAATTGGGAAGAATATGGAGGTATACGTTGACGACATGCTAGTGAAGAGTGTAAAAGCAGAGGCTCATGTGGAAGACCTCAAAGAAACCTTTGAAATCTTGAGAGCTTATAACATGAAGCTAAACCCACTCAAGTGTGCGTTTGGCGTAGCGTCGGGGAAATTCTTAGGATTCATGGTATCTCAGAGGGGTGTTGAAGCCAATCCTGAGAAGATAGGCGCCATTCATGCCATGAAGCCGCCTAAGACAATCAAGCAGGTTCAGGAACTCACAGGAAGAGTAGCTGCTTTAGGAAGGTTCATGTCGAAATCAGCAGAAAAATGCCTCCCCTTCTTTAAGGCTATCAGGAAGGCGAAAGATTTCGAGTGGACAGAAGAATGCCAAAAGTCGTTCGAGGAATTAAAACGTTACTTATCGTCCCCGCCGCTTCTTACAAAGCCAATCACTGGTGAAGACTTGTTCATATACCTATCCATCAGTGAGGTTGCGGTGAGCACGGTCTTGATCAGAGAAGAAGAAGGCAAGCAAAGACCTGTTTATTACATAAGCAAGGTCCTGCAAGACGTGGAGACCAGATACCCTCGAATAGACAAAGTGGCGCTTGCCCTCGTCACATCGGCTAGAAAACTGAGACCATATTTCCAGTCACACACCATCGTTGTGTTGACTGATCAGCCGCTGGGGAAAGTACTCCAAAATCCTGATGCGTCGGGGAGATTGGTAAACTGGTCGGTGGAACTGGGTGAATTTGATATCAAGTACCAACCCCGTACAGCAATTAAGGCTCAAGCCTTATCAGATTTTGTTGTTGAGTGCACAATACCGGAAGACCCCCAGCAGTTGATTCTTTCCGAAGTTTCGGACCCTTGGCTTCTTTATGTCGACGGTTCTTCAAAGGCTGGAAATAGCGGAGCCGGGCTTATACTTATCAGCCCCGAAAAGTTCAAAATTGAGTATGCCCTTCGCTTCAACTTTCAGGCGTCAAATAATGAAGCGGAATACGAAGCGCTATTAGCAGGAATAAGGTTGGCACAATCTCTGAAAGTCGACTCCCTTTCAGTACACAGCGATTCCCAGTTAGTTGTGAATCATATATTGGGAGAGTATGGAGCGAAAGATAATAGAATGGCCCAATATCTCCAGGCCGTGAAGACAGAAGCCGCCAAGTTCAAGAATTTCGCCATCCGCCACATACCGCGAGACCAAAATACCCAGGCAGACTCACTGTCAAGACTGACCTCCGAAGACATTTCGGAGTTCTCACGTGCAATATACATTGAGTTCCTCGAAGAAAGAAGTATCCAGCTCTCGAATGAAGTGGATGTGATAGAGCATGAACCGTGCTGGATGGACCCGATCATTCAGTACCTCGCATCGGGAGCGTTACCTATAGAGAGAAGCGAAGCACGTAATCTACGGGCTAAAGTTGCTCGGTTTTCCCTTGTAGATGGTGTGCTATACAAGAAGTCTTTTAGCCTGCCATACCTAAAGTGCCTGACCCCTAAAGAGGCAGATTATGCGTTACAGGAGGTTCATGAAGGTATTTGCGGACAACATTTGGGTGGAAGAAATCTAGCGCACAAAATCTTGAGGCAAGGCTATTTCTGGCCAGGGATGCAGAGAGACGCGATAAAGTTCACGAAAAGGTGTGACCCATGTCAAAAATTCGCTCCTCTTACACACACACCGGCAGCGCCCCTTAGTATCTTAACTTCCCCAATCCCGTTTGCAATGTGGGGGATGGATATTTTGGGCCCCTTTCCGATGGCTACCGGGCAAAGGCGATTTGTGATAGTTGCCATCGACTACTTCACAAAATGGACTGAGGCCGAATCGTTGGCTACCATAACGGCGTCGAAATGCGAAGAGTTCTTCTGGAAGAACGTTGTCTGTCGCTTTGGGATTCCAAAGATCCTGATCACCGATAATGGGAAGCAATTCGATAATTCTAACTTTCGAAGCTTTTGCGAAAGTCTTTCTATCTGTCTCCGTTTTACATCAGTCGCTCATCCCCAATCCAATGGACAAACAGAGAACATGAATCGTTCAATCCTTCAAGGGTTGAAGAGAAAGCTGGACGATGCTAAGGGGGCATGGGTTGATGAACTTCCGAAGGTACTTTGGGCATACCGCACAACACCTCATTCGGTGACAGGCGAGACACCATTTCTGCTGTGTTTCGGGACAGAGGCGCTGTTTCCCGTAGAGGTGGGCCTCCCCACTGTTCGAGTGTTGCAATTCTCAGAGGCAGAAAACGAGGAGAATCTCAGAGGAAATCTGGATTTGTTAGATGATGTGCGAGCCCAAGCCTTAGATCGGGTGATTTCAACCAAACAACGAGTCGCGCGATTCTACAATCGAAGGGTTCGAATGAGGATATTTAGAGTTGGGGATCTAGTCCTCAGAAAATTGGGAGTTTCAAACCCGAAGGCTGCCGTGGGGAAGTTGTCGCCAAACTGGGAAGGACCTTACAAAATATCGAAGGTGCTTAGACCAGGCGCTTACTCACTTGAAACACTTTCAGGAGAAGCGATCCCGCGAACATGGAATGCAGACAACTTGAGGCCGTACTACCAGTAGAGTCTTGTATCTGTTACAAGACGTTTTCCTTTTTTGTGGGGAAATGGGGGATAGAACACAGAATGATAGTAGAGATGAAGTATTTCGATTATAATAAAAATCTTCTTCCTCTCCTTCAGTTTGAAGTATATCTTTTCGCCTACTTAATATAAAGATCTTCACCATTCTTGGAAAGAAGTACGGCTTACATTATCCCAACGATGAATGGTTAGCTCGGATAACGTTGTCCATAGTCCCAAGAACGACGTAAATTCAATGCCCGGGCAGACTTCCCAAGTAGACCGCCCGACCAAGTAAAAAACCAAGAATGATGCTCAAGCAAAGTATCACCCATTGTGATAGGGTAAGACACAAGTTTTACCCAACACGGTCTAGCTTTAGTTCTAGCCCGAGAAACGGCAAAACCATGTGGGGGATCGTCGCCCCACCCTGTCTTGTTAATTCGAAATCTGGCCGAGCGTGAGTGCAAGGCTTCTTTGCCAGCCCTTAGCTGACGATAAGGGTTCGCGTCAAAGTAAAACCACGAATGTTGCTCAAGCAACATATCACCCATTGTGATAGGGTAAGACACAAGTCTTATCCAACACAGTCTAGCTTTAGTTCTAGCCCGAGAAACGGCAAAACCATGTGGGGGATCGTCGCCCCACCCTGTTTTGTTAATTTGAAATCTGGCCGAGCGTGAGTGCGAGGCTTCTTTGCCAGCCCTTAGCTGACGATAAGGGTTCGCGTCAAAGTAAAACCACGAATGTTGCTCAAGCAACATATCACCCATTGTGATAGGGTAAGACACAAGTCTTACCTAACACGGTCTAGCTTTAATTCTAGTCCGAGAAATGGCAAAGCCATGCGGGGGATCGTCGCCCCACCCTGTCTTGTTAATTTGAAATTATACCAAGCGTGAGAAAGATACTTCTTTGCCAGCCCTTAGCTGACGATAAAAGCTCATGTCAAAAGTAAGAGCATCACAAAAAATGACATATCCGAAACAAGATTGTTTAGCACTCATAAGCCTCTGAGGCAACACAAATTTTAGGAGCACATCAAACGGAAATTGCAAGATAGGGGAATAGAGGTAAGTTATCCTAAGATACAGGAGCATCTTCGGATCGGACACTCTTCTCCCCGGGAGAAATGGCATCCCCAGCTTCAGTAGGCATGGCCGTTTCACCAGACGGTGACTCAAAGCTGGGCACCACAACGTCGTCCAAGAAAAGGTCTGGATACTTGGCCAACGTTAGTTCCTTGGCTTTTTGGAAGCCCTCTTGAAAGATGGAAAGCCCGTCTTCAGTCCGCCTCCGGAGCCATTCATCACCAGCTGTACCATCAAGGAACGCATGGATGGCCTTGTTCCCGACCTCCGACTTTTCATGCCTCAGCTTCTCACATCGCTTTTCCAGACGACCAAGCTTGGTAAGCAGATCAGCATTCTCCGTCTTGAGGTTCTTGACCTCCTTATCAAGTCTGTCAGCCTTGCCTTCGGCGGCTCTCTTATCCGTCTCAGCGTTGCGAGCCACGTCCATCGCCATCGAGAACCTGTCTTGCATCTGGCTGCTATAGCAGTATGCCTGAAAAGGAAAGGGAAATGAAGACGGTTATGGGGTAGGAAGAAGTGTTTAATTGACAGCGACAAAAAGAGGGAAGTAATTCCAATTACGTTGTAAGCAGCCTGGACGTGCGCCATAGCAAAGGCCTCATGAGGCTGGTTTTCCAAGATTAGTTTGTCACTTGGCAACACTCCGTGAGCTAAGTGTTGAGCGGAGACATGCGAATGGGGCATTCCCGAGTCGCCCCTCTTGATGGTCCATCTGGGACGGAAAATGGGATCCTTCTCGATGGGAAGATCCTCAACCACCAGCGGGGTACTGGAGGAGTTGGCGCGCGAAGCCTTTTTACAACGGGAGAAGAACCATCCCTCGTGCTCTCTTTCCTTTTCCCCTTCGAAGCCTTTTGCAGCAGACCCATGAAGTCACCTTTTGCACCTCCTCCTTTGCCAGCCATCTCTGTAAAAAGGAAAGGGTTAAGGAACATGTTTACAATTACGTAGGAAAGGAATACATAAACATTGCTTTAGACTCTACCTAAACTTGGGGTCCTAGAAGACGACGTATCTATCGTCGGGTCCTGAGCCTTAGGCTTCGAAATAATTCGAGGTTCTAGAACAGGAGTTGGAGAAACAGGCGTGTCGGAGGCGGGAGGGATGAGCCTCGCATGCCGCATCTCTTGATCTGTAAGGGGCTCATCAATATTGAGAACACCCCTCCTCTTTATGTGATCGAGCAGTTTCTTGGTCACAGCATTGGGAGACAAGAACCCATCCTTTTCAAAATCTTTACAGAAACCGTTCCACTTTCTTGGGAACTCCCATTTGCCGCTTGGCCTCTGAATGAAAAAGTATCGGGAGTGCCAGCCTTTGTTGGACTTGGGACCTCCCTTTATCACTCTGATTCGGTTGTGAATATAATACCAACCATCACCTTTCGCCACACTCTTTATAAAGCATACCTCAAGGTATAATCTCATGAAATCATCAACAGTCACTGGATACCCTGAGGTCTGCACAAGATAGATCAACCCAACTAGTTTTCTCCATCCGTTGGGCACAAGTTGACCTGGCGCCATTTTATAGTGGTTGAAAAAGGCAACAGCAAAGGGGTGCATGGGAACCCTATAGCCAGATCTAATCTGACCTTCGTAGACACTCGTTTCCAAGTTCGTACCATAGTTGGCAGGCTCTTGGAGTGCAGGAACCCGAGCAGAAAAGGGAGGAGGCAAAGGATACTCCTTCAAAAGCTCAACTATGCTTTCTTTGGTCATCTTGTTCCTCTTCTCATCTGCGGCAAACCAAGTGTCTTCATCAAATCTATCCTCGGCTTCATCTTTGATTTCCCCAAGGGCATCTCTACGGCAAAATGAAGTGCTGGTTTGGGGAGTAGAAGTTCCTACTTGGCTCCTAAAAGTTGAGGTACCTACTTGTGAAGATCTACTCTCAGAATCACTCTCTAAATTGTTCTCTGTGGAACTACCGGAGGGCGACGAAGAACTACTCGAAGTGGCTGAAGACATATTCTAAGAGAAGCTACGGTGTGGAGAGCTATGAAAAGGAAATAGATATGTGCCGAACAGGAAGAGAAGAAGAGAAACTTACTTGTTGACAGATGAGCCGAACAGAGTGAGAGTGAGTAGCAGGGGGCAAATGAGGAGAGGAGTCCAAATATATAGAAGAGTGTTGGAATAACCGCCCCTACGAAGGCGGCAACATTCAAGACACGTGTCGTCCGGGATTCCCGGAGCATTAAATTTTGAAATTCAAAATTTAACCGCCTCAACATTCAAGACGCCTTCATGGTTCCCTGACACGTGGCAAGACAAAAGGCTGATCCATTTCCGACCAGGACGTCCGAGCAGAGGTCCCGACCAGGACGTCCGACCAGAGGTCCCGACCAGGAAGTCCGACCAGAGGTCCCGACCAGGAAGTCCGACCAGAGGTCCCGACCAGGTTGTCCGACCAGAGGTCCCGACCAGGAAGTCCGACCAGAGGTCCCGAC
This sequence comes from Escallonia herrerae, assembly GCA_033070095.1. NCBI lineage: Eukaryota > Viridiplantae > Streptophyta > Magnoliopsida > Escalloniales > Escalloniaceae > Escallonia > Escallonia herrerae. The sequence goes on along the minus strand of JAVXUP010002986.1, from coordinate 723 downwards.
CAGGACGTCCGACCAGAGGTCCCGACCAGGAAGTCCGACCAGAGGTCCCGACCAGGTTGTCCGACCAGAGGTCCCGACCAGGAAGTCCGACCAGAGGTCCCGACCAGGACGTCCGACCAGAGGTCCCGACCAGGAAGTCCGACCAGACTTCCCGACCAGGATGTCCGACCAGAGGTCCCGACCAGGACGTCCGACCAGGTCCCGACCAGGACGTCCGACCAGAGGTCCCGACCAGGACGTCCGACCAGAGGTCCCGACCAGGATGCCCGACCAGAGGTCCCGACCAGGATGTCCGACCAGACCTCCCGACCAGGACGTCCGACCAGAGGTCCCGACCAGGATGTCCGATCAGAGGTCCCGACCAGGAAGTCCAACCAGACTCCCGACCAGGACGCCCGACCAGACCTCCCGACCAGGATGTCCGACCAGGACGCCCGACCAGACCTCCCGACCAGGATGCCCGACCAGACCTCCGACCAGACCTCCCGACCGCGCCCGACCAAACCTCCCGACCAGGACGCCCGACCAGACCTCCGACCAGGATGCCCGACCAGACCTCCCGACCAGGATGTCCGACCAGACCTCCCTAACACATGCTTCTGAGTGCAGAATTCTAAAAAGTTCCGCTGAATGACAAACCTGGATAATTCTTAGCTGAACTGCCTTCGGTCTGTTGTTACACATGTGCCTTTAACCGTTCGCTCAAGGGAACCGTCAAAGGCA
>JAVXUP010002985.1:0-94044 GCA_033070095.1 Escallonia herrerae | reverse complement strand
GGTTATGTTAGTGCAAATTATGACTAATTAGGCTAACTACAATCAATATGCGCGGGTTTTGGGTTCATTTGGGCTAATTTGAGGTAATTACAGCTAATTTGAATTTCATCAGGTTCTTAGGGTTAATTAAAACTAATTAGGCTCGTTAGAGCTAATTGGGGTTAATTGATTTACTAAAATATTGTTAATCAGGACTAATTAGGGCTAATTATAGTCAGCGCTGGAGCCACGATTAGATTCCAGGGGGTGCATGCTAAAAATGTCGCATTAACCTAACTAACCTAAATTTAATGCACATTCAACAACCTCAATTCCGACACCTCATATAGGTTATCGATATGGTGTCCGATACGTGTCTGACACCTCCGGACACGTGTCCGACACATACCGACACGTGTCCGACGTCCACCGACACGCACCTCCAGACACATCGGCATACGTTAATTTGTTTTTTAAATGTCGGACACCGTCGATCAGACGTGGTGTCCGTGTCTGCGCTAACTAACAGGTATCTCAATCCAATTGGGTCCCATCCTCCGTCAACAATCTCAATTCTCAATTCTCAAATGCTCAATGCAATAAAAAATTAACAAAAATCACACATTCAATCCAATTGGGTCCCATCCTCCGTCAATAATCTCAATATCTCAAATGCTCAATGCTCAATGCACAATTAACAATCTAAAATCATCTTTAACTTTTCACAGCAATTTACATGTATAAGAAGAAGACAGAAGGTTTAGTGTAGAGCAAATAGAGAGGAAGACAAGAACTTTACCTCACGAGAAATACTGCCGGAGGTGAGAGAACAGTCATCTCCGGTGGTCCCGGTGGTCGCGCTGCTCTCTCTCTCTCTCTCTCTATCTCTCAGTCTCTCTCCTCTTCACAAATCTGTCCGAGGTGAGGGCCCGTGGTCCCCGAAGTTGCAGGTGGTCGCCGTCGTCGAGGGAGGTCACCGCCGGTGTCGAAGGAGGTCGCCGCCGGGGGTAGTCTCTCTCCTCTTCACAGATCTGTCGAAGGTGAGGGCCCGTGGTCGCCGGAGTTGCAGGTGGTCGCCGTTGTCGAGGGAGGTCACCGCCGGGGTCGAGGGAAGTCACCGCCGATGTCGAGGGAGGTCGCCGCTGGGGTAGAGGGAAGTTGGGTTTTGGGATTTTCGAAGAGAGAAGCAGATCTGTGAATTTAATAGACTTTTAGCGACGGATTTATTCCGTCGCTAAAACCGTCGGTGAAGACCTATTTGTACCGACGGAGTTTTTTGCGATGGAATAAATCCGTCGCTTAAATAATATTTCACGGCGGAGTGTTACCGACGGAGTTTCCGTCGGTAAAACGCCTTTTCACCGACGGAATTTTTTGCGACGGAATAAATCCGTCGCTTAAATAATATTTTACGACGGAGTTTTACTGACGGAGGTTTCCGTTGGTAAAACTCATTTTAGCGACGGAATCTATGTCGTCACTAAAACTCCGTCGCAAAAGACGCATTTTCTTGTAGTGATTGCATGACACCCAAATAGTGGAAAAATAAAATTTATGAAAATATTTTCAAGAACTGTTATGTTCCGAAAAGTATACTCCAGAAAAGCGTTTTTCGTGAATTATTTTTCGTAAAATAAATAGGGCCTAAATTGCACAACTATCCCATGTGTGTCAAATCACTAGCCCTGAGATCAGATTATAAATATGACTTTTTAGATCGAGGAACAACTTATGCAGCTTTAACAAACTATCGTGTCGGATCACCCAGAATATATAATTCTTACATATACACACGTTCTTTTCATTCATACAAGTGCAACTTTTAGTTGGCAGCCTGTAAATTCCTCTAGGGTCCTAGATCTGGGGTGGCTGAAAAGCTACAATGATTTACACTGAAACAACGCAGAAAGATGCGGCAGATACGGTACAGAATGTTAATCTGTAAAGTGCAGATGGGGGCCTGCATCGGCACTGGTATTGCAAAACAGTGATGCTGTACTTATATCCCGATCACATGGTGCTTTTTCCTTGTTGTGAAATCGAAGCACCGAGAATGTCACAAGCACTGTCTACTCATTTTCCAATATCAACTTGTTGTGAAACTGAAGAATTATTGTGGATGTGCCTTTGACTGTTAAGGAAACGTGATGATGGAGTTTGAAGGCCTGTCATTGAAGGTGACTTTCTATTTCTGTCCAAATAATGTTTAGTGGACTTGGGTAGGGGATTTATATGCATTCCACCTAGCTAGTTTACACTTGGCATATCTCAACTCTCAACTACTAATGATGAAGGTTGGTCATGTACTGCATAAAAATTCTTGCAATGTTTTGTATTTATATGTTGGGAGGAACATGCGCTCATATGTCGAAAGTCCATCAGCACCCAACTTTAATGTTGGCAATTGAAATTTCAGCTATTCTTTTTCTTGTTATGTCTATTAGCCTACGTAAAAACCACGAATTTATTACATTTCTCCCCCTATAGATCTTTTATGTCCTTCGGTGTCAAGAAGATTAATATTTTCGTGGAAGGTAGAGCTATTAATCTCGTAAAGAAACATATGGACACGTAAGAATTCTGAATCTTCTACGGGGTTAATTTTATCTAGGCCAGATTGATAGATCTAATCTCCGTAACACTCATATACGAGGTAAATTTTTTTTTTTTCATGACAATCAGGTGGCAATCACGGCCCTCTCATGAACTTCATGGTAGTACTGATCAATGTGGTTTTAACTTTCATTAGTCAAAAACCACATTGATACACTCTGTAACACTCATATGCAAAACTGATTAGTATTGTGGATGCCCTTTCGACTGCTAAAGAAATGTAATGATGGAGTTTGAAGGCCTAATGAATAGTGGACTTGCGCAGAGGGTGTGCAATCCACCTTGGTAGTTTACACTTGGCATGTGAGAACTCAACTACTAAAGGTGAAAGGAGGTGCTGTACTGCATCAAGTGTCTCGCCACGTTTTGGATTATGTTTGGGAGAAGAACATGCATATGTCAAAAGTCCATCAAATCCAACTGTGTAACTGACATTTCAGCTATTTTTCTCTTGTTGTGTCCTTTGGCTTATAAAATCACGGATTTATTTCATCTCTCCCCCTACAGATCTTTTTATGTCCTTTGGCCTCAAAAAGATAAGTATTCTGGTGGAAGATAGGGTTACGAATCTCTTAAAGAAAACTAAGAGCGCGTCAAATTCTGAATCTGCCACGCAGTTAAATTTATTTAGGCTTGAGGATATATCTACTCGCCGTAACGCTCAATCTACAAGCTAAATATGTTTTTCGTGACAATACATGTGGCAATCAAGGCCTCCGCACGAACTCTATAGTACTCTAGATCAATGTGATTTTTAACTTTCGAATCAAGTTTTGTGGCGGTAGGTGTCTCCTTGTTTAACCTTCTAGAAAAGAAAAGAGAACTTTGTCGGCCTCAGCTAAAACTCTATCTAAAGATACTGCTTTACTTACTTTTCTGAACCAAATTTGCTTACTTTTTTAAACTAAAAGTGCATTTGGTAATCATTTTTTTTCCTTCTCTAATTTAAAAAATCAGTTTTTAAACTGAAGAGTAAAAAAAAAAAACTCCAAAATTGGTTTTTTTTTTTTCACTTTTAGTTTTTTTTCTTGAGACCACCACCGCCACCCTCCCACTACCGGCAGCCACCTTAGGCGACCACCGCCGGCCGCCGACAGCCACCTCCGGCCGCTGACGACCACCGCCGGCCACTGGCCACCACTGACAGCCATCTCTGGCCACCAGCGACCACCGCCGGTGACTGCCGGCAGCCACCTCCGGCCTCCGGCAGCCACCAGCCACCGCCGGCCACAACCACCGTCGACCACCTCTACATCCCACCACCGCCACCTCAAACCACCCAAAAAAAAAGTCAAAATAAAAAGGGTTACCAAACACCCAAAAAAAACTAAAAAAAAAGGGTTATCAAACACCCACTTGTTTTTATAAAAAAAAAAATTAAGCTGTTCTTTAAAAACTGAAAACAAAAAAAAAAGTTTTGTCAAACCAACCCTAAGTTTTTAAGTGCACTTCAGTTCAAAAAATATCTCAACTCAGCTTAGCATTCAACATCTTTGACATTAATGACTCACACCAAGCAACATCTCCAAAATTATTTGTTTTGTTTTTTCCTTCAGGTAGTATATATAGGCTTAGACATATCCCCAACGCATTGCTCTTGGAGGCAAAGAGAATTGCAAAAGCAATCGGACCATACTCTGAATTAACTAGGGCCCAAATGTTGGTAGTGGTACGCGCTTACTTTTTTTCTTTATTGTTGTTCTGGTTGTTCTCTTTTATAAAAGTATCCAACTCAAAACCAATTGACAATAAGGACAGAGATTCACAAGGCTTATGTATTGAAGTATTATCAATTATTTGCCCAATGTGGTATTTATATCTCTCAACACATCCATTCACGTGTGGTCAGACTTCTTTTGAATAGGCCTAGAACGTGGAGAGTTAGACTAGGTGGCGGTGGATGAATTGATTTTGAAATTGTCTGCTGGATCTCGATCAACCAGCTCTGATACTGTTGCTGCTAGAATATTGATCGAGAACCACAGCTGGGAAATGGACCTGTAAAATAGAACACGAAGTAACTACCGGGGATGTTCCGGTGGAGGATGCTCCAATGCTAAAGTCAGAATGTCGCTACTAGGGTAGAGCTCTGAATAGCAGAAAATGCAGTAGGTGCTTGTGTGTGAACTTGTCTGCGTACCTGAGGGTAGTCCCATTTACATAGGCATCAACTGAAGAGTCCTGGTTGACTTACATGTCTATGCTGATAATCCTTAGCCCTGATTAATTGGGATTACGTTAGGATCCTTATAAAATCTGGACTCTGCCGACACGATAACCTTGGAATCCAAGATAAGGTTGACTCGAGTCAACCTTGCCACGTGTCGATATCTGGTTGGGCGGGATATTTCCAGCTATATCATAATGCCCCCCACTTTTTTAGCCAAAATGCTTGGCAGAGAAAATGTGTTTCGGGTGTCTTGAGACACGCATCAAATTTTTCACGGACCTTTTCTCGCTCTTGTAAGCATAAATGATATTTTCTCCGATTTTTTTTCTGACCAAAAAGTGCCCAAAGACCAAAAATAACCAATTATTTGAAATTGGCTATTTGTTGCATAAATAACATTCTGAAATTATTCGAAATTCTTCTGGTATGTTTTCGAATTTTTCCTTGAATTTTTTGCTTGGACCAAGGCCTGCATGGAAAGCAGGCTCGGACTAGCTTCTCGGGAAGCCTGCTTGGATAGTGGGCTCAGACTTGCTGTCTGGGAAGCCTGCTCAGATACGCTGCTCGGGAGGTGGGCTCGGACCAACTGTTCGGGAAGCCTGTGCAGGCATGCTGTACGGACGGCCTTTCTTTAGACGCGGGCCTTGTACATGAAAGGCCCACCTTTGTTGAAGTCCAAAGCCTAAAAAGAATGGAGCTTCAAGGCGCGGCTAGGGAGAATAGAATACTTGATCACGAACGTGTAAGGCGCATAAATTACCACTGGGCTGGTCAGCCACTTGTAATTGATTATGAACACCAAATTTATTTAAACTTACTTGGAAACTTGGAAAATCCATAAATTATGTTCAGGAAGCCTGCTCGGGAAGTGGGCTCGGACTTGCTGTCCGGGAAGCCTGCTCGGGAAACGGGCTCGGACCCCCTGTCCGGGAAGTCTGTTCAGGCTTGAAGACTGGAAAGCCCCTTTTATTCTTCTCTTTTCTCTGTTCGGTCATGCTGTGCGGCTTCGGCCTGATGGTGGGAAGGCCCATTGGCTTGCTACTCGGGAAGCAGGCTCGGACTAAGGGCTTGCGGTGCAGACCTGCTGCGTGGACGGCCCAATTTCTCTGCTTGGGCTTGAAGTTATGTTGTGGCCTGTTTCCTTGCAAAAATGGAAATTTTCTGAAGCTGTTGGGTGGTCTTGAACTCCTGACCACGCGCACGCATAAGGCATGGCTTTCCATTGGGCTGCTTGACCACTTTTGGCACTTCCGAGCAGAAAACGTATTTAAACTATCAATTTAAATTTTGAAAGGACCACAACTTCTTGCTTGGACCTCCGTTTGAGGTGAATTTTTTTTTTATTCTAAGTACTTTCTCGAGCTCTATCCATTGAAAATCATATTTTCTTCAAAAAAAGTTCAGATGCAAGCTCTACTCAAGAAAACTTCTTTGACTTCCATGTAAGAGCTTTCCTTAATCAAACTCCCTGGAGCTCTACACGTATGGTTTGCTTGAAAAAGAAACTTAACTCACCTAGGCTGCTCGGGAACTCTACATGGACGCGCCTGCTCGGGCATCCTTCTAGGATGCCAAGTGCAAGGTGCTTAAGCACCCTGCTAGGATGCTCTGCTCGGACACTCTGCTCGGGCACTCTACTCAAACACAGAGCTAGAGAGCAAGGTTCTTGAGCATCTATTTGGATGAGCTGCTCGGGAATCCTTCTAGGATGCCAAGTGCTAGTGCAAGGTGCTTAAGCACCCTGTTCGGACACTCTGCTCGGGCATTCTGCTCAAGCACAGAGCTTGGGAGCAAGGTTCTTGAGCATCTATTCGGATGAGCTGCTCGGGAATCCTTCTAGGATGCCAAATGCTAGTGCAAGGTGCTTAAGCACCCTGCTCAGACGCTCTGCTCGGTCATTCTGCTCGTACGCTCTGCTCGGGCACCCTGCTCGGATGCTCTGCTCGGGCACTCTGCTCGAACACAGAGCTTGGGAGCAAGGTTCTTGAGCATCTATTCGGATGAGCTGCTCAGGAATCCTACTAGGATGCCAAGTGCTGGTGCAAGGTGCTTAAGCACCCTGCTCGGACGCTCTACTCGGGAACCCTGCTCGGACACAGAGCTTGGGAGCAAGGTTCTTGAGCATCTATTCAGATGAGCTGCTCAGGAACCCTGTTTGGACACAGAGCTTGGGAGCAAGGTGCTTGAGCACCCGTTCAGATCAGCTGCTCGGACGGGTGCCAGAAACTTAAGCTCTTGAGAACCTTTATGATGTAAAATTCTACAAAATTATCTACTCAAGCATTATGTTCGGATGACATCGTGCTCGGACACTCTGCAGGGCCATGCTGTTTGGGTGATGAGCTCGACCATCATCCTACCGGGGTAGATGTTAAACTTTGGGCTCTTGAGGGCACAAGGGAATTCAAATGAGGCGATCTAATCGGGTGACATATTCAGCTGGCATCATGCTCGTGCAGACACCAGAGACTTAAGCTCTCGAAAATTTTAAAATATAGAATCCCATCGCCATCATTTTTCTAAGCATTTTGATGCCCCCTAGAGGGGTTTGACTTGTGTGTTTTTCACCTCTCCTTGGGAGGGTGCTTATGCAATTGTGTTTTTAAGCTTGTGCTGTCCACATCTTGCATTTTGTTTTTCTTTAGCGCGAACCCTTGTCATCACCTAAGGGCTGGCAAAGAAGCCTCGCACTCACGCTTGGCTGTATTTTGAATTAACAAAACAGGGTGAGACGACGATCCCCCACTTGGTTTTGCCATTTCTCGGGCTAGAACTAAAGCTAAACCGTGTTAGGTGAGACTTGTGTCTTACCCTATCACCTTGGGTGATATTTTGTCTTGAGCAACCTTCCTAGTTTTACTTTGACGCGAACCCTTATCGTCAACTAAGGGCTGGCAAAGAAGCCTCGCACTCATGCTCGGCCATGTTTCGAATTAACAAAACAGGGTAGGGCGACGAACTCCCACTAAGTTTTGCCGTTTCTCGAGCTAGAACTAGAGCTAGACTGTGTTAGGTGAGACTTGTGTCTTACCCTATCACCTTGGGTGATATTTTCACTGCCCCCTGGGGGGGTGTGTTTTATGCAACTGCGTTTATGAGCTAGTGCCCTTCACATCTTGCATTGTATTTTTACTTTGGGAAGAGTGTATGAGAAAGGCATTTGGGCTCTTAAGAGCCAAGTTAATCTGCAAAAAGCCATAGACGAGCAGCCTGTTCGGGCAAACTGCTGGAGTGACATATTCGCGCGACGCACTCGGGCGCTTTGCTCGGATTGGCCCATATTTAGTAGTTCTTATGAACTTAGAAACAATAAGAAGAGGTTTACTTGATCACTATTTGAGCAAGAGTTTGCAATCATCGTAGTTATGCTCAGAAAAAGACTCCATTGCTTAGGTAAACATTAAAAGTACAATGGTGACTAATGTCATCCTTGTTATTCACAACTGACTACCTGAATACTACTCTAAGAATTCTAAAAAGAATCCTAAAACTTACTTCAGAATGGGAAAAGTCTAAGCCTCTCGCCCTAAAAAAAGAGCATCTTTCTTTGGGGCAAGGTGATACTGATAGTAGCGTCAAAGGTTCTCTTTTAGGCCATCTCGGAGGTCCTCAATGGTAAAGGTTCTTTATTTATGGCTCGACATGATGCCATGTAGCATTGTCGGGCCACTATCTGGTCGCCTTTGACTTCCCCTACTCCATGTTCTGTAGGGAACTTCATCTTCAGATGATACGTGGATACCACTGCCTTTAACTGGTTCAAGGCTGTTGTCCCGAGTATGGCATTGTAAGCTGAAGGAACACAAACAACCACAAAATCTAGCATCAACTTGGCTTGAGTCGGAGGGGTGCCGATGGCGACTGGTAACGCAACGATCCCTTCAACTGCAACAGGGTGATTTGAGAAGCCGTAGAGGGGTGTATCCATCTTGCGCAGCCGATTAGATGGGATGTTCATCTTCTGGAAGGCTTCATAAAAAAGTACCTCGGCTGAACTCCCATTATCAACTAAAATCCATTTGACATCAAAATTACCCACTCGGAGTGTGACAACCAGCGTGTCATCATGGGGTGTTTTTATATCCCCTATCTCATCCTCTGAAAAGGAAATTATGGGCACCAATGTCGTCTTATGTTTCTTACTTAGGGACTGACTTGTGATGCATACTTCCCTTGTATAGGCCTTGCGACCACGTCCAGAAGAACCTCCTGCTGCAATGCCCCCAGAGATTATGTTGATGGTGCCCGCATTCTCTTGCCTCTCTTCTCTTCCTTCTACACCCGGAGTCGCTTCTCTTCTATCATCTCTACGTGCGATGTACTTCTTCAAGTGTCCACGCTTGATGAGGGCCTCAATTTCACGCTTAACCAATTCGTAATTATTGGTAGTATGGCCATGATCGTTGTAGAATTGGCACCACAGACTTCTGTCCCTCTTGCCTGGGGCTAATCTCATTCTGTCTAGTCGATCTAGAATTTCCTTATCTCTTATCTCGTGCAGAATCTATGATGGTCGGGTGTTCAAAGGCGTCAAGTTCTTCATGTCGAGTGGCTCTCTGGGACGCCGCTCGTCGCGCTTTGAGCATTTGAAATTCATTATGCCTCCAAGACTGTCCTCATAGGAATCTCTCCCCTGCTCTTGCTCATTGCCGTTTCGATGCCCTTTGTGCATTTCCAAGTATTCTTCGGTTTGGATATACTTGTTGGCCTTATCTAATAGTGCGCTCATGCTGCTAGGGGGGACTTTTGTTGACCGCGAATGCAAATTTGGATGTAGGTCGGAGGCCGCGTAGAAAGGCCGTGTATTTTACCGACTCATCCAAATTGTCGATCTCTAGCGTCGCTGCATTGAACCTCCCTAAATAATGTGACAGAGATTCATTCTTTTCCTGCACCACGTTGAGAAGGCTCGCAGAGTTTTTCCTTCTAGTGCGGCTACTCACAAAATGCTTCTGGAAAATATCAGAGTTGATAAAATGAGTGAATGGACCTTGGCTGCAGGGACTTGAACCACGCATGCGCAGCCTTCCTCAAGGTGGTTGGAAAGGCCCGGCACATGACAGCATCGGAGACTTGGAGGAGTAGCATGTTCGTCTGAAATTGGTAGACGTTCCGGGGTCCCCATTCCCATCATACAAATCACATTGTGGCATCCAAAAATTCGGAGGGAGTTTTGCTCTCTCAATTGTCTTGGATAAGGGATACCCGGAATCTTTCCTTGGGGGAGTGAATTCTTCTAGGGGGGCTCAGAAACGATTTTTCAAGAAGTTTTCCCTTGGGAGGGTACTTCTCGTGTATCGCAACGAATCCGTCCTTGGGGACATCATCTTTTGTCTGCGCGGTGTCAGCCACGAGCTCTTTCGTTCGGAATGGGAGACGTGTTCGTGTTGTCTTCTACTGATGTCTCACGACGGAAGCAGGAGCCACTTCTAGTAACATGTTCTTTGACCTCCTGTCTTGGCTGATAACTGGGATCAGCCTCCGAGCTGTATCTCCAACCATAACTTGACTTTGAGGTCAACCTGAGACGAAGGTCACTCGGGTCTAGGTGTGGCTGATTGGTGGAGGTCACAGGGGCAACCACTTCAAGCGTTTTCTGTAGGGTGCTCACCACGCCCTTAAGTTCGTGGATTTCCCTTGTCAGATTCGCTTTTGGTGTGTTGAATAACTTATGGGTCAGGCAGTGACGTAGGTCTCCCCTTTTTAAAAGAGAAGTTGGGGAACAACTTCTCTTGGAGCTATCACTCGTTTGCGGGGTGACTGAAGTCACATTATTCCTATCGTTACTGAAATATCGGTAAGATGGTGTCAAACGTCGGCCTTCTCGGCGAGAGCCACTGGATAGCGCTCGTCGGTTTTGGACGGAGCGACTGGCTGCAGGAGTGTCTGAAGATGATTTCCTCGCCATCTTCCATGTCGATCCCACGGATGGCGCCAAAATTTTCCTGCTAGAATATTGATCGGGAACCACGGCTAGGAAATGGACCTACAAAATAGAACACGGAGTGACCACCGGGGATGTTCCGGTGGAGGATGCTCCGATGCTAAAGTCAGAATGTCGCTACTAGGTTAGAGCTCTGAATAGCAGAAAATGCACTGGGTGCGTGCTTGTGTGTGAACTTGTCTGCGTACCTGAGGGTAGTCCCCTTTACATAGGCATCAACTGAAGAGTCCTGGTTGACTTACATGTCTATGCCGATAATCCTTAGCCCTGATTAATTGGGATTACGTTAGGATCCTTATAGAATCTGGATTCTGCCGACACGATAACCTTGGAATCTAAGATAAGGTTGACCCGAGTCAACCTTGCCACATGTCGATATCTGGTTGGGCGGATATTTCCAGCTATATCAGATACCATGTGCAAGCATTTGACTAAAAAGCAACTAAAAATGAATGGAGTGGCCCACAAGGCTTATATTGATGTATCGTTTATTATTTGTCCTATGTGGAATTTATATCTCTGAACATCCTTTTCGCCGCTACAAGAAAAAGGTCCAATGGATTTTTAGCGATGGACCTAATTTCGTCGCTAAAAGCCATTTTTGCTGACGGAATTTTTTGTCAATTCAGGTCTATCACTAAAGGTTTTTACCATTTAAAATTTTAGGCAATAAAAACTTTTAGCGATGGACTTTTACCGATGAAAAATTCCCAACCGATTTTCCGTTGCTAAATATAATTTTTTTTATTTTTTCCTTTATTTCCCTGATTTTTTTCTTTCAAAAAAAAAATTGGAACGTCTTTAGCCACAGAGTATTACCGACAGACTTCTTCCGTCGATAAAAGTCTAAATTTTCAAATTCTTTTATGGCCTTTAGTGACGGACTTTTAGCGATAGCCAAACCCGTTACTAAAGGCCATTAAATGCAACAAAAAAAAACCCTAGTTATTCTTTCTCTTTCTCCCGCGGCTTCTCTTATCCCTCTCTATCCTCCCCCCCCCCCCCCTCATGCCCATGCCCCCAGTTGCATTCCTACCCCTGTCGCCCAAGCTCCCCACCTCCACCGCTACTGCCACACCCTCACCCACGCTGCCCAAGTCCCCCATCCTCGCTACCGCATTCCACGCCTACCTCCACTCTTACTGTCGCAGACCCATCTGTGCCAGCACAGCCTCCAGCATCAAACACGACCACCACAACCTTGCCATGCACACCCCCCCCCCCGGCACAGCGCCATCCAAGCGCCTCTACCCCGACGGTGACCACTTCTCTATTGGTGTCGGCCCTTTCTCCGGCTACTAATCCGGCTTTTAGTAGGTCGGTGACTTCGAAAATTTGTGATATTTTTTTGGATTAAATTTGTTTTATTTAATTTGGTTGTAAATAAATAATGAATTAATTAATTTGGGCATTTTTTCTGTGATATATTTTTGAATTTGTTGTATTTAATTTACTTGTAGAGAAATGTGACTTGTAGGAGATTATTGAGATGCAATACCGTATAGTACCTTATAAACTCATCACAGGAGGATGAAACAATTGTACTTTGGACATTAATTCAATTAACTCTTTAACTAACTAGTTAAAAGCCATTAAAAATTGACTAATATGACTTATTAAAAAGCAATCCAGCACATAAAAAATCCCAAATGAGGGTTCCAGAGCAACGATCGACTAATACGAACAATATTAAAACCTAGAGATTAGACACATTTCTAAGTTAACGAACTATTGTCTAAGTTAATGAACTACTTATAACTCTAAACCATAACTTCTGAAACCTAAAATCCAAACCCTAAACCTAAATTTTAAACAAACTCTTAATAGTAAATCCCAAACCAAAGCCTGAAAAATAAATCATAAATTCTATATCCTAGACCGAAGCCCTAAATTTTCAACCGTAATCCTAAAACCTAAACTGCAAACTATGAACTAAACACTAACCCGTAAGCTTCAAACGCTAAACCCTAAACCCAATCTTGAACCCCAAACTAAACCATATATCCTAAACCCCAAAAACCCTAAACACGTAACTTTTGTGACAGTGACGGTCAGGGGTGGACCTATGTTGTGGCAAGGGGGGCTGAAGCATCCCCTCACTTCTGAAAAACCAAAATTTTTTTTGGTTTTCGGGAATCGCACCACCCTGCTCCTGAGACGCCGTCCCCCATCCCCGATACCCCATTCCCCAAGACCACAACTCGGCGCTCTCTCTCTCTCTCACACCGGTGGACAGTGGACGTAACGACCTGTGACTAGCACTACAAGAAAAAAAGGCTTTTAGCGACAGGGAAATCCGTCGCTAAAAGCCTAAAATTCATTGCTAAATGTTTTAGCGACGGATTTACCGTCGCTAAAAGTCCCTTGTATAAAAGCCCGTCATTAATAGTTTGGCGACGGAATTTTCAAATCCGTCGTGTAATATTTAACTTTTTGTGACGGATTTATTTATTAATTAGCGACGGAATATCCGTCTCTAATTATATTTTAAGTATTTTAATTTAATTTTTTTGTTAAATTAACGACGGAATAAATATTTTAGCGATAGAATATTCCGTCGCGATATGTCTTATTTAGCGACGGAATAATCCGTCGCTAAACACTGATAGTAATAAAAAAAACTTTTAGGGACGGATATAATCCGTCGCCAAAAGTCAAAAAAAAAATTTAATAATTTTTTTTATTTTTCTAATGCCCAAACCTGTAAAAAAAAAAATCAATCCTCAAAACAACGCGCAATAATCAATCCTCAACAACAACACGCAATAATCAATACACAAAGAAATATGTAAATTTAATCATAAAAACGACTCATTATGTACAAGCTGGGAACCGGATACAGCTGGTTAGGGGAGGGGAGAAGAGTACAAGCCGGGTGCGGGGGCTGGGGGGGAAGCTGGGATCGGGCACGAGAAGAGGCTCATCAGGGGTTGCCGAGTCCCGGATCTGGATCCTGCTGATTCGGGGCCGGCTTGGCATGTCCAGCTGCGGTACCCTGCTGATCATGCTCCCTGATCATCCTCAACACCACCGTAGCAATGCGCGCGATCTCCTCATCGTCCAATGGATGCTGAGGAGTCGGTGTCTGTGGAGGGGCAGTGGGGGTGAGGACGCTCTTATCACGGCACGAGCAGTCCAACTAGGCAGGCCGCGTATGCGGCCTTTCGGCCGATTGACGACCTCCGGCGTATCCAGCCATCGCTTCAACGCCCCAGTACTCGCACTCATACTAGTGGACGCTGATGGCTGTCCGGACTGCTCCTTAGACCCCCTAAGCTGTTCATACGAGGCCTGCAAAAAACAGTGATATAAAGATATGTTAGGGCATTAATTAACGCAACAGACATTGAGGATAGAAAGACAAAAAATTAACAACTTAAACAAATTGACTCACATCGATCCACAGGGCAATATCTGAAATATAGTCGCCCGCTCGGTGCGCCTCGTCCTTGTCCTTCTTCCTCACGTGCGTCTGATTATACGTCAGAGCTACGACCTCATCGTCCTCCAGATCCGGGTGCTCGACCGCATTCTTGTGTCGGACGATGTCGTGTGGCACCGACCCCTCTGTGTGTGTTGAATCTTTGTTCTGTCTGTTCTCAGCCCCGCACTTACTCTTGGCGTCCCAACCTGGATCCGCAGCCCACCGATCTATCATCACCGTCCATACAGTCGGAGATATCCAATGTGGGGGATATTATCATCTCCGTCATTAGGGCACCCTCGGGCAGCTTCTTCTTCGCCCGGTCCCTTGCGTCGTGGAGCCATCGGCGATAATTTTTGCCGATGTAGGCAAAGAAGGCCTGCTACCCCAGTGCCTGCTGCTCAGGCGAGTCAAACGTGAACCCCTCCTGTAAGGCATTCAATAACACAAATTAACTACAGAAAACAAACTCTAATTAAACAAATACTATCGCTGAAAAAAATACTTCACCGTACCAGCCACTCCTCCCATAGGGACTCCCTCGCAGCGATATCCCAGTCCTTCCAGTACAGGCGTGGCTCGAAGAATCGGCCCTTCACAAGAACGCCGATCTTCGTCCTCGCCTGATTCTCCAGGATCCTGCCAAAGAAGTAAATAAATAAATTAATACAGTTCAAATATAAATTAACACCCCAAAATTTTAAATATAAGGCATGATGTGATATTTTTTTTACTTACAGGCCCTCCTGGGTGAGCGTAACTCTCTGTTTACGCTGAGGGTCGATGCGTACCCCACGTGTCGGACCACGGCCTCGTCGAGATCCTACAAAACACCAACATTAATACAGTTCAAATATACTTTAAATATAAGGCTAGCAAAATATACTAAACACCGTTATCAACTATACATGTGGTAGAACCCACAGAAGAAAGAGAATCAACGCGTGTGTGGGATGAATCTGCGTCGGGCTGGGGCGACGGCGACGGCTGGGGTTGGGGCTGGAGCTGGGGCCCTATCTGCTGTACACGACCACTCTGTGCCTCGTCATCAGTGGGCAATGACGAGGTGGGACCCACCGGGGAAGAAGCAGCTCGGCGTCCAACTGGCCACGAATAGCCCGTATCCTATCCATATCTAACTTTGTATAGATAAATTACAAATACATTAACACATTAAAAACAATAATTTGGCAGAAATCATCATCGGCGCTATATATATGAACGGAGGTGCAAAAACACATCAATATGAACCAAGTTCTAAAATGTGACTACATTTTTTCCCCAGCTTGTTACAACATTACAACTCAATCATTTTCAGTTTGAGAATCATCATCATCTTTATCACTTTCCTTGTCGTCCTCTTCTTCATGGGACTCGTCGTCCTCTTCATCTTCTAATTCATCCTCTTCATCAGTAGACTCGGTCACATCATCTCCAACACTTTTCACGTCTTTCGCGTCATCATCTATGACTTCTTCTCTTACATGAAGTGTTGTTGGAAGAGGAAGATTGTCCTCCTCGTTGTTGACCTCAATAGGGAACAAGACAGGTGGTTGGTCAGCTTGAAAGGAGTCTAGCTCACTGTCATATGTCACGGGCAATTTCTTGGACTTAATAATTGTATACCAATGAGATTTGGGATTGGTGACGTCCTCCACGTAAAAGACTTGTACAACTTGATTAGCAAACACAAAGGGCTCGTCTGATGCAAGTCTTGACTTGACATTGGCATCTACAATCCCTTGAGAGCTAACACGGATTCCTCTACTGCATGTGACATTGAACCACATACACTTTAACATTACCAGGCGGTTTTGGGAACCCAGATATGTTAGCTCAACAATCTCATCTAGCTCTCCATAAAAGTCCATACAATTCTCGGCATAACAGTCGCCGTTGACCAATACTCCACTGTTTTGGGCTTGTTTTGTGCAGTCATCATCTTGTACAGGACAATAATAACAGGCCAACAGGAGTAAGGCGTGGTAGACTGACCGAAAGGGTTGAAGCCATCGGTTGCCAGACCAAGTCTAACATTTCAAACTTCTCGAGCAAAGACTGATGCCTGCGGTCAAACTCCTTCCATGCCCCTCCATCAGCTGGGTGTGTCATCACATCGGCATCGTTGCTACGAGTCTCACGGTGAGCCCTCATATGTTCAGCCATATTAGATGAGTAATACATTCTCTGAAGCCGTAGTGTGATTGGGAAATATCGCAATATCTTCCATGCAATGTTTTTCTTCTTCCCTTGTCTGGTTTGTACCTCGAATGATCACATACTGGACACCGTGACAAATCCTTATTCTCTTTCCAGAATAATACACAATTATTATTGCACGCATCTATCCGCTCATAGCTCAATCCAAGTTTTCTCATCATCTTTTTCGCGTCATAGAACGACGGCGGTAGCTTTTCACTTTCAGGCAGAATTTCTTTGATTAAGGTAACAAACTCGTTAAAACCTTTCTCACTCAGCCCGTGGTCTGATTTCAACTGTAATAACCTACTAACCACAGACAGTCGTGTGTGTTTCGGAGCTCCATCCCACAACGGCTCTTCCGCAGCTCTCAACAACTCATAAAACTGATGAGCCCCCTCGTTCGACGGTTGTGGACTGTCGTCACCACCTTCGTAACGCCAGTCAACATTAGCATGCCCAACATCCATAATCATACCGTGCCTCCTCCCTAATTTCAGTTTGACTAGTCGGGTTGGACGACAATACTATCGTTTCCCCGTGCTGCGTCCACCTTGTGTATCTACCCATAAAACCGTACCAACGAAGATGTCATTTTACTTCAATTCTTTTTCTCCAATGCAACAACTCACATTTATCGCACGGACACCTTATCTTACCAAAGTCAACTTGTACAGGATGCGCGTAAGCGAAGTCGAGAAATTCGTCAACGCGATCCTCAAAATCGTCAGCATTCTTCCTTTTCATCCAACTTCGATCGACCGACATGACGACTGAATTATCGTACTGTATACCACCTTTAATTATGACCAATCATTAGGCAGGGTCGATGTAAATATGAATGCATGAATGTGACAACATGTCTATGTATTTCCCCTCCATTCTCTACTAGGTAGTGGTCCTATCCCATTCAGAAAAGCACATGTTTATAAAATAGTGAATAACTCATGCTTAGTCCTATGTCTGTGAAAAAATTGACAGCACCTCCCCGCATTTTTCCAAGTACACAACATCAATTAGGTGTTCTAACATTCATCAAACCTTGCCTTGTAAGGTTTGACAGATTCGAACACCAGACCTGTATGCACCTGGAGAAACACGTGAGAACGTGTACCAAATATCCACGACATAGAACACAGAGCATGAGTTGAAACACTGTTTTATAAACACGTAACTTTTCAAAATTGTCCAAACTGGACATCCAAAGGCTCATTACAAAGCATTACTTTGTAATGAGTACCTTTGAACAGAAACTAAGGGTTTTTATGCATGCATCCATTCAGAAATTGATAATATATGCAAGAATCTTTCGGAAATATCAAAACTACAGAAAGATCGTTGCATATGTTAACAATTCCAGTTTAAATAGAATTCATTGGCAACGAGTTGAACCATCCCATTGCCAATGGACTTCGCAAAACAACAACGAATATAAAGAATGCAGGTTTTATAAGAAACGAGTAATTGAACAATCTCTTGGCTAATTAGTGTTAATGAGGATTACCTTTGGCTAATTATAGTTAATTAGGGTTGATTAGGAGTAATTAAGGTTATTTTGAGCTAATAGCCGAGTTTTATTGTGCGGAGTAGTGTTGATTAGTCCTAATTAGGGCTAATTAGGCATTAATTGGGTTATGTTAGGGCTAATTAGTGTTAATGAGGACTACCTTGGACTAATTATAGCTAATTAGGGTTGATTAGGACTAATTAGGATTATTTTGAGCTAATTAGGGTTTAATTGTGTAGAGTAGTGTTGATTAGTCCTAATTAAGGCTAATTAGGCTTAATTGGGTTATTAGGCTTAATTACGACTACTTAGGTGCGTAATCAGAGTTTAGTTACGTGTTAGGATTTAGGGTTTAATTAATCTAATTACGGGTCTACAAGATATGAGTAATTAGGGCTAATTAGGGTTGAATTTGGACTGATTGGTGTTAATTAGGATCAATTTGGAGTAATTACAGCTGATTTAATTTTCATTGGGTTCTTAGGGTAAATTAAAACTAATTAGGCTTGTTAGAGCTAATTAGGGTTAATTGGATTCATTAGGGTTAATCGGGACTAATTAGGGCTAATTATAGACAATGCTGGAGCCACAATGAGATTCTAAGGGGTACTAAAAATGTCGCGTTAACCTAATTAACATAAATTCAACAACCAACCATTCAACTAATTCACAGATATCTCAATTCAATTGGGCCACATCCTCCGTTAACAATCTCAATTCTCAATGCACAGTCAACAATCTCAATTCCCAATACCTCATATAGGGTGTCAGTATGGTGTCCGACATCTCCGGACACGTCTGAAGACATTGATTTATTTTTTAAATGCCGGACGCCGTGTCCATCACCCCCTGAAGAGGTGTCGGACACCTCTTGAAGAGGTGTCCACAAGTATAAATCCAAATTGTGACATTTCGGTGTCGGTGTCGATCGGACGGGGTGTCCGTGACCTACCGACACCTCGACACCTCATTGACACATCCAGACACGTGTCGAACATCTCCGGACATGTGTCTAACACCTCATATAGGGTGTTCAAAGACATTGATTTATTTTTTAATTGCCAGACAGTCGGACACGGTGCCGGACACCCATTGAAGAGGTGTCCACAAGTACAAAGTTAAAATATGTTGTTTCGATGTCAGCGTCGATCGAACGCGGTGTTCGTGTCTGTGCTACCTAATGGAGATCTCAATCTAATTGGGTCCCATCCTCCGTCAACAATCTCAATTCTCAAATGCCCAATGCAATAAAAATTAATAAAAATCACACATTCAATCTAATTGGGTCTCATCCTCCGTCAACAATCTCAATTCTCAATTTTTAAATTCTCAATGCAATAAAAATCACACATTCAATCCAATTGGGTCCCATCCTCCGTCAACAATCTCAATATCTCAAATGCTCAATGCACAATTAACAACCTAAAATCATCAATTAACAACCTAAAATCATAAATTAATAATCTCATTTACTTCAAATGCACAGCTAATAACCTAAAATCATCAATTAACAACCTAAAACCATCTATCGATTGGATTAGGGCATTCAATTTAGGGTTCAATTAGGGGTTCAAATAGTTTAATTTAGGGTTCGGTTCAGTTAAGGGTTCAAGTAGTTTAATTAGGATTCGATTACATCAATTTAGGGTTCAATTATAGTTCAATTTAGTGGTCGGTTGAATTGGGGCATTCATTTAGGGGGTTCAATAAGTTCAAATTAGGGTTCGGTTGGATTATGACATTCAATTTAAGGTTCAATTAGGGGTTCAATTAGTTTAATTTAGGGTTCAATTCGATTAAGGCATTCAATTTAGGGTTTAATTAGGATTCAATTACTTCAATTTAGGGTTCAATTAGGGGGTTCTATCAGTTCAGTTTAGGGTTCGGTTGAATTGGGGCATTCAATTTAGGGTTTAATTAGTTCAATTTAAGGTTCGATTGGATTAGGGCATTCAATTTAGGGTTTAATTAGGGTTCAATTACTTCAATTTAGGGTTCAATTATGGTTTAATTAGTTCAATTTAGGGGACGGTTGAATTGGGACATTCAATTTAGGGTTCAATTAGGGGGTTTAATAAGTTCAATTTAGGGTTC
The DNA here is from genome assembly GCA_033070095.1 of Escallonia herrerae. Classification (NCBI taxonomy): domain Eukaryota; kingdom Viridiplantae; phylum Streptophyta; class Magnoliopsida; order Escalloniales; family Escalloniaceae; genus Escallonia; species Escallonia herrerae. The sequence continues at coordinate 74,114 of JAVXUP010002985.1, read as the reverse complement.
GATCAGATTAAGGCATTCAATTAGGGGTTCAATTTGGGGTTCAATTTAGGATTCGGTTGGATTAGGGCATTCAAGTTAGGGTTCAATTAGTTTAATTTAGGGTTCGATTCGATTAGAGCATTCAATTTAGGGTTTAATTATGGTTCAATTACTTCAATTTAGGATTCAGTTAGGCCAAATGCTTCATAATCAACAAATTCAGAAGACAAAATAATGGCCAAACGTCCAACAACAAAAGATTATACATGGCAGAGAAAACAAATTCGAATATGGCCAAATGCTTGATAATCAACTTTGAAAAATAAACAACAAGATTAATTTAGGGCAATTGACATACAGATCTCGAGGTGGGTACGACGACGGCAGCGTTGGTGGTGCGCTGGCAGTGGTGGGCTTCGTCGCCCAGCGCAAGTGGAGGGCTTTGTGGCACGGCGGTAGTGGAAGGCTTGGTGGCGCTGCATCGGGTGGAGGACGGGGTGTCGCCGGAGGTGGGTTGCCGTAGAGAGGGGTCGCCGAGGTGGGTCCCCGTAGAGAAGGGTCGCCGAGGTGGATCGCTGGAGGTGGGTCGCTGTAGAGAGGGGTCACCGAAGGTGGGTCGCCGTAAAGAGGGGTGAGAGAAGAATTTTGGAGAGAGAAATGGGGAGAGAGAAACAAACTCGATGTGGGTTTATATCGAGGATCTTTAGCGACGGAATAATACCGTCGCTAAAAATCCTTTAATGAAGGTCTGACTTTTACCGACGGACTTTTTAGCGACAGTTTTATTCCGTCGTTTAAATAATTTAAAAAACCTTCTGAAAATACTAATTTTCTAAAAATATTTTGGCAACGATAAATCCGTCGCTAAAAGTCCGCCGTTAAAAGTCCATCTGTAAATACTTTTACCGACGGTGACGGATTTTTAACGACGGGATATTCCGTCGTTTAAAGGCCTTTTTAGAGACAGAATACCTTCCGTCGCTAAAAATTCTTCGCAAAATACATATTTTCTTGTGGTGAAGATCTGGCATATTTCCGGTGACGCCATGCGACTAAACAGTCTGAACCCACCTTGTAGATCTCTGACCGGCGACCAAATCTTGAAGAAACGGCACTTCGCCGGCGACCAGATCTCCGAGTCTTTGTTCGGCATCCGACCACGCAACCAGTCACCAGATCTGCTTGACAGAGTGCCACTGCTTGACGCCGTTTGGCCACATGAGCAGATCTGTTTGACGGAGTGCCTCACCCAATCACCCTGCCAGCGACCACGAGCTGCTGCACAGACGATTGCTGGGATTTGCTGCTGGGAATTTGTCTGTTGTATGTTGCTTCGTCCCAATTCATGGTGGAGCTGCATCCAGCTGTGGTGAATTTGTCTGTTGTCTGTTGAGTATTGTCTACTTGAGACTTGAGTGCTTGACGGAGTGGCCCAATACTTTGGTAAATTATTGTTAATTTATTGTTATTGTTTATTTTATATTTGTATGTCGATGCTTGTGATACAGACTTGAGTTATTTTGCATGTATATAGATGTCAATACAAATATATTTGTACATTAAAAGTATCATAAACCTAGAGTTTAATTCTAAAATTTTGAGTATCGAAACATTGGTATAGTTTAATTTCAGTGTTTATATAGAGATTTAGTAAAGTTCTTAAATTTCATTCAATTCAGTGATTATATAGAGATTTTAAAAAATCTCTATATAATATTATTTTACTATAAATATTTTTTTTTTGGTGCATTCGATAGAATTTTTGCACCCCTGAAATAATTTTCTAGTTCCGCCCTTGGTGACGGTTGTGATGGTGGTAGTGGTGGTAGAGAGGGGGGTGGTGGAGGTAGAGGGGTAAAAATACAAAGTTAGAAACAAAGGACTTTATTGGAGTGTGAAAAAAAAATCCACGACAACTTTTGAAGCTGTTTTAGTATCAAAGGCAGCAGCACCATGGTTTACTGTCAATTTTTTTTTAAAACATAAAGGACCACTTTTCTTATTTTCAAAAAATAAGACTAAGGAAATAGTTTAGACATATTTGACACAAGAGTTCAGTCCTATTCAAGCAAAATTGTCATATCCCATCCTACACAAGTTAATAACATTTATACTTATCATTGGGGGATGTTTACTTTTCAAATCTAGATTTAAATGTTAGCCCAATGCACTTATATTAAAATAGGAAATTTTCTGCATGGGAAATAACTTAGGGTTGAGGAATTATGCCAAGAATTTCGTCAATGAATCAAGAATTATTCGGGAATAAAGATCATACAATTAATAGAATCAGTAATTAATTGTTAAAATAAGCGGGAATACTTCCATACTAAATTGTCTAAGTCTCAAGTTAGTAAGCTTCAAGTAATTGTTATAAAGAAAATTTGTACGGATTATTTTGCTCTTGCAAGTCATTGATGTTAGTATATGAACAAATAAATAAATATAGGTTTTACTCATACAAATACATAAAATGCGTAAGTTCTCACATCATTCCTTCCTGTATCTTTCTCTGTTGATAGTTAATGTGAATTCAATAACCTTCATTTTTCAGATTTTCATTTTTCTAAATAGGACTGTGCTCCTCTTAGTTAACTCCATCTACTTTCCCATTTTCAGATATCGATCATGTGCACTAAAATGGCATCCCGACCGTCACCAGGGTTCATCCAAGGTACAAATTCTTTAGCTGTTCGTATATTCGTCTATAAGCCCAATATCGTGGGCAGATAAGAGTCATTCTACACGTCAAGTTTGTCATGTCAACGTAATACCAGTATATAATAGCTCCTCAGTTGACCATGGGAGCTATATGACCTTCTTTGGCTAGTATATACATAGTGGCACATACTCTGTTGCGTGACTGGCGTCATTAGGTTGCAGGCCAAATGTGAAGGAGCCCTTCTTGCTTAATGCTTCAGGGAATTTCCAAGGACCAACTCGTATGGCGTACGGTAGAGCTTAAGAGGGTTCATTTAGGATTAGTTGTTTGGTTCATCCAAAATTTTTAATGAAGAAAGGTATATTAAACTAATGCCGTCCTTTTGTTAAGACGAGGTAAACTAATACTATTTTTTAAACCGTTAATAATAGAAATATATATATATATATATATATATATATATATATATATATATATATATATATATATATATATCATTATCATCATCATCCAAGAATTAGCAACAACATTTGAAACATAGGCATCATCGGTACCAGAAAATGCAAATCAAGAAAAATAATACTCTTCTATGTTGGAGAATTAGCAAATCTACAAAAGCTTTTGCAACTCGTGCTCGCGATTTGAATCATGCCAGCGATGTCTCTCTCTTTTCAATTACTTGATAAGAAAAGGAAGCCATTTATCTCATGTTCAATCCGGTAATGCCATGATAAAAACATAAGAAGCGAGAGCCTGCCATTTTTGACACGATTGATTTAGATAACTGTGATAAATTCACGTTTTCTTTTTGTGAATTTTAGCAATAACTCGCAAATATTGCTACTATGCCTATTATATTGCGACCCAACCAAAAATGTGAGACCAAGCTTGTTGAAACCAGCCCAAGACTTGAGGTTCTCGTTGGTGGGCTGTCTAGTGACTTCAGGGTTTTGCCCATAAACTTTGACGGGTCCACTATGGGAGAACAGTAGGTCTTTTCTCAAGCAATCCAACTTGGAGGCCAATAATTTTAAGGGATAATTGCATAAAATACCCTTGTAGTTTGAACGAGTTAGAAAAAGGCCCTGTAATTATAAAAATTGCAAAGAGACACCTAAAGTCGCTAAAGCGTGACATCAGACGATTCCCATAACAGAATAAATCAAATATCTAAATTGCCCATGTATACAATGGCTCTTCTATAGAAACCCTGTAGATCTAGGATTTTTTTTTTAATGGTCTTGATGTTTGACAGGAGGGCAGGTGGAAGGTATGGCGGCGGCGCGGCTGGCTGGGGCTGATGGCAGGGTTGGTGGCGGTGCAAGTGGTTCCGGTGCTGACGAGAAGGCTTAGATTGGAATGGGTGGACTAGGCTATAGCGGCAAGGCAACTGGCTGGGGCTGATGGAAGGGCTGGCGACGGTGCAGGTGGCTGGGGCCGATGGCGGGATTGGCGGTGGTGCAAGTTGTTCAGGTGATGACAGGAGGGCTTAGATCAGGGGTGGGTGGACCAGGCTATGGCGGTGGTGCAAATGGTTGGGGATGATGGAAGGGCTGGCTACAGGGCAGGTGGCTGACGCTGATGGCGGGGTTGGCGACGGTGCAAGTGGTTCGGGTGATGACAAATCTAATGATGCACAGTTCGCGGTGGGTGGCGACGGCATACTTATTCGTAGGTGGCGGTAGCGGCGGCGCAGTTAGCTTGGGTTGATGAAGGGCTAGTGGCGGCGGCACAGGGTCATTGTAACACCCCGATACTTTTTCCGATCTAATTAGAAATTCTAACGGCGAATATATTTTTAAGTGACAACGTCTTTTAATATCGGCGTATTTATATAGCAACTTCTTGCAACGGATTAATTTTCTTAAAATCGATATATTTTAGCGACAAAATTGTTTTTTAGTATCGGTGCGCTTATTAGCGACGATTTGTGTAACGAGTTAGCGTAATAATCCGTTAACAGTTTTCGTAACACATAATTAAATTGTCATAAATGTTTATTATTTCGGGCCTTTTCGCAATAATACAAGGTTCGGGTAAATTTTTAGAGACTAATAAAAGCGTAAGGGGGTTCTTTTGTGATTTCCATTTAGGGTTTTATATTTAAACCTACATATACTGTGGTTGGGCAGCCGTCCTCTTACATCCTTCATCTGATTTATGCATTAGAGAGAGATAGATCGATAAAGAGATGGGGAACGAAAGTAGGGAGTGAACGTGAAGAGAAGGTTTCCCAGTGAATTCTTTTGGTAAGTTTTTAGCTTCTCCCTCTAGCTTATTTCATGATTTATAGGATCGAGTTGCTGGGTTCATGGCCGTGAAAGGAAGGCACTGTCGTAAGGCAGTGTACCCATGTGTGCTTGATGTGGATATGAGAAAAAAGGGAAGGCTAAAATGTGTGCGTTCGGTGTTGGCAGTGAGGTGATCTCTGTGAGTTGGGTAGCTATATAAATCTGTGTTTGTTGGTTAGAAAGAAGGGCTACCGTAGTACGCTTGAATGTGGGTATACGGGTCACTGTGTGGGCTGTGTATTTTGAGTGTGCGTGAGTTTATGAGTTGTTGTGTGTGTGTGTGTGTGTGACCTGAAGGTGGATGTGTATTGAGGGAGAAGGAGAAGGGGGCAGCAACAACAATGTGGCTGCGTTGGTTGTGATGTTAGGAGTGGATGACCAAGGTAACCAATTATGGGCATTTGGTCCATCAAGCCTTAGGGTTCGTTTGACAAAAAAAAAATTTGGTTTTCAATTTTTAAAGAGTAGCTTAATTTTTTTTTTTTTACAAAAACAAGTGGGTGTTTGATAACCTTTTTTTTTGGGTGTTTGGTAACCCTTTTTATTTTGACTTTTTTTTTTGGGTGGTTTGCGGTGGCGGTGGTGGTGGTGGGGCATAGCGGTGGTCAACGGTGGTGGTGGCCGACAGTGGCTGGTGGCTGCCGGAGGCTTGCGGCTGGAGGTGGCTGCCGGCGGTGGTCGCCGGCGGCCGGAGGTGGCGCCGACAGTCGCCGGTGGCTGCCGGCGGCAGGAGGTGGCTGCCAGTAGTAGCCGGCGGTGGTCTCCGGCAACCGGAGGTGGCTGTCGGCGGCCGGCGGTGGCTGCCGGCAGTGGTGGCCGGCGGCCGGAAGTGGCTGCCGGCGGTGGGAGGGTGTTGGTGGTGGTCTCCAAAAAAAAAAAACCAGTTTCTGGAGTTTTTTTTTTTACTCTACAGTTTAAAAACTAGTTTTTTAAATTGGAGAAGGAAAAAAAATGGTTACCAAACGCACTTTTTTTCAGTTTCCAAAACTGGAAAAAAAAGCTGCGTCAAACGTGGCCTTAGTGTTCATAGTGAATATCTTTGAAAGAATATGATGAAAACAGGAGTACAGATTAATATAATGCATAGCTACAGTTCATTTAGTGAACAAATGCTTTAGGCAAAGTCAGTGTATGCGTAGGTCCTGTTTTGTGAATATAGAGAAGAAAAAAAAAGAAGAAAAGGAGATGGACTAGGCAGGTTCATTGGAGGTAATGGGGGTAGTGAAGCAGTGAGTGGAAGTGATGCAGTGGTGTGTAATGTGTAAGTGATTTTTAGTGTTTAGTGAGTGGTGTGTGTGCATATATAAATTGCATGTGTACGTGTGGTGAATAGGTGTGCTCAAGTGTGTATAGTGGTGTTTGTGTACCGTTAATATGTATGAGTGTAGAATGGGTTTGGAAGGGTGCATGGGTGACAGTGTGGGAAGAAAGAAATAGAGGGAGAAGTAGCTACTGTGTTGGACAGCAAGATCGAAGAGGAGCTACTGTCTGTGAGGGGTAAAGTGTGGGTTCCTTTGTAGTGTGTATGCATGAAAGAGTAACCGGGTATTGTGAGTATATTGGAGTATTGTGTGTGTGTCTGTTTGTAAGTGTAAATGTTTGGGGTGCTCAAGTGTGAAGATGGTGTTGTATGTATATGTGTGTTTACATTTAGGTGAGTGAGTGTGTAGATAAAAGAAGACGTGGGCGTGTGAGGGGACAGTGTGAGAGGTGTGTGATGTATGGTTGTGTGTGTAAATGTGTTCAATGTTCAATGAGAGAGGAAAGTGTACAACTGCTAACTAAATGGTATCGAGTTAGCGTTAAGTGAGACACATGCACAGAGTAGCGTACAGTTATTGTTAACGTGTGAAATTTCACCCTAAGATGCCTTAGGCTATAGTAGATTTTTCTGGTCAAATTTTATATTTTTCAGAGATCGTATGAATTTGTTATATTTTCTGCAAGCTCACAATTATAATAATCTTTTAAAGCCTTTAAACTCATGAAAATGTTCTGCCAAAATTAGACTAATGGTTTTACAGTATCAGAAAGACTCAGTCAAAATTTGATAATTTTTAGAGTTGATTTGCTATCATTTCTCTATCGCATTGGATTTAGCAAAGCAAAAACTTTTAAAATAGTTTTAATGCTTTTTAATTTTTGATTTAAATTTCAATAATTTTTATAAATATTTTAAATCTGTTACAAAAATTATGGGTCTTTATTTTCTGCTAGAAGCAATTTTGGCAATTTATGGGTTTTTAGTGGATTTAAAGAAATTATTTTTAATTCAAATATATTCAGAAATTGTATTTTTATTCCATATGCAGTATTAAGCCATAAAGAATGTTTAATGAAAATTAAAAACATTTCTGAAGTAATTTTGAGCCTCGAGGAGTGTGATTAGTTTTCAGGTTAGGTTGGCCGTGTGTGGGACTCGTTTTGAAATTCGTCATTCCAGGTAGAGAGATGAGTACGCCGTGGGTAGTTATATTAGGTTTATAATATATTAGTGTTGATAGTGTTCTGATGGATGATTTGTCAACCTAGGTTAATTTCGAGTATTTGATCGAGGGCGTTTTAGCTTCATCGTACTTGGATCGAGGTAAGAGATTTCTTTCCGAAACTCAATTCATCAATTTGTCCTCGTATATTTTTTAAAATTGCTATCGAATTTCTTTGGACTCTGTTATATTTGTTATGAGAATTCGTTATTTGCCTTTAATACCTTTTCATTGAGCCTTAAGCGTTTATTGGAAATCATATTCGATGCTCTATGTTTATTTCTCGTTGTGCATTGATTTAATATAATTGTATTATCGTTTGTTGTCATTCTGCATATTGACATGAGAATTTGCATCGAAGTTTTTGGTGGGAGTTGGTGTATATTGGAGGATACTGGTGTGGGCTAGTACCTTGACGGACTAGCCGGTATATTGGTGTGGGCTAGTACCTTGACGGACTAGCCGGTGTATTGATGTGGGCTAGTGCCTTGTGGACTAGCCGGTGGAAAGTGTTAATGAGCATCGCCTTTGTGGCTTTGCTAAGTGATTACCCTGTATTGCCTATGTGGCTTTGCAACTCATGTTCAATAGTGTTTGTGATTATTTGCATCGTATCTGAAAGTCATATTAATATCTGATTGAATTAGTTGTGATTGTTGTGAAAATTCTGGAATTTATCATCAAATTGTTTCTTTGAACAAAACCAACATCGTTGTGTATTTGTAAACTGTTTCGTAGTTTCTTCGTTTGAACGACCTTACTGAGCTCTCAAAAGCTCACTCCCCTTTGACTTCCTTTGCGCAGGTGATAACTAACAATAAATCGCATTGGGTGTGGAGTAGATCTGAGCCGAGTGAAAGAGAATTTAAGTTTCAGTCTTAATCTTTAGAACCCCTACGTGGGTCATTATTGTTATTTAAAATTGTTAACTTAGACTTGATGTTTCTACTATGGTAGTACGCTAAGCATATTATTTTACTTGATGGTTTAGTTGCTCTTACTGGTGGATGATTATAAATTGGTTAAGTTGAGGGTTCTATTGTCTTAGCGTAAACGATTGATTGAGCGTTAACGTTCTGGAAAATTCCAGAATGTTACAGTCATGGTGGGTGGTCACAGCTGGGTGGTGGCAGAAATTAGGATGATGGTGGTGGGTAGGGCTCTATGAGGCGCTAGGGTTTTGGATTATGAGGTTGGCGACTTTGGTTTTGGTTGAGCGATGGTGGCTAGGGTTTTGGTTCGTGAGGTAGCGGTTAGGGTTAGGGATTAATTAGATTGAAGAAGAAATTGGGACTTGAGTGGGAGAGAAAGAAAAAAAAAAAAAGATAGGGTATTTTAGTCTTTTTAATATATTAAAATCTACTAAACGCACTTTTTAAGAGAGTGAAGATCATGCTCTCTCAACTTGGATGATATTTTTAACAATTGCAATAAAATTGACACCTCAGGTGTTTAATTGCAATTTTTATAACTTGAGAGGTCCTTTTGCAGCTCTTCCAAATCACAGGAATATTTTATACAATTATCCCTAATTTTAATGAGCTTGAAAATGACAAAATTGGGCCGTGTACATCAAGCAGCTCAATGGGTAAGGTGAGGAAAAAATCTTCATTTTAAACGGTCATACTTGACATGACGTAAAGCCAGTTTGGACTTGATTCTAAAAAATAGATTTTAAAATCAAATTTAATCTACTTTAAGCAGAATCAGTTTGCTGATTGAAAAAAATAGCTGTAAATTACCTTTATGTTATAAAAAGTGTTTGGATAAAAGTGCTTAAATCAGCTTTGCTATAATAAAATGACCATAGAGAATATTTAATAAATAAATTTTTAACATCCATATTCAAAAAGGTAACGTTAACACAACTTCACTTGTAAATAACTAAGACATACAAGTAAGTTACGAAAAACTATTTTGACCCACCTAGAAAAGTTGTTTATTTCGTATTGGAATTTAAAAATGCACACAATCTCACATTTATGCTTATAATATAATAACTTTTCCAAATTAGTTAAAGGGTATGAGATATCTTTTTGTGAGAAATTGAGATAATGTGGTAAATTAGAAAGTCAAATCTGATTATGAAAAAGTGATTATTTCATAATCTTCACTTTATCGTAGATTTAATCAGTTTTTAACTTTTTAAGGCAAATTAAATCTCTTAATGTTTTTTGCCAAACACTCACATACGTGATTTACTTAAGATCAAATCTGGTTTGACCATCCCAAAATCAATTTCAAATATCTTATAGTGCAATATATGTTGGTTCTAATAAGATAAAAGAAATATTTAAGGGTGAAAATTTTTGGCTACTACCGACATTATAGGAAGATAGTCACAACCTTTTGTGTAATGATCATCAAATGTTCTTAGTGATTTTATTTTTTTGACGCTAAAATGTAATGTTAAGAATTATCGTTGAAATATCATTCTAAGACTGTAACGATCAAGATTTGTTATCTTCTCATTCATTTATGAGTTACACTATGTCACGTTTATCGATGTTACATTGAATTTCTTTCAAATGTAAGGATGCATGGGCATCATTAAAGAGGCCACTTCCTTAGATCAGATGTAAGAGTTGAAACTTGTTATACACACCAATATTGAGTCTCAAAACTACAACAAAAAAATAGAGACAAATAGAATTTTACTGATTTGAAAAAAAAAAAAGTGTACAATTCTCTCCATGAATCTTCTAAAAAAAGTATTTGTGAGGAGAAGGATAGCGTGCACACACACACACACACACACATATATATATATATATATATATATATATATATATATATATATATATATATATAGGAGAAGGATAGCGTGCACACACACACACACACATATATATATATATATATATATATAGATCAGCTAGAATACCACATCACAGTTATCACAAAACTTAATTGGCCTACCCACAAACTAAAGAAATAGAACATTTAACTTTTGATTAATCTTCAGTCAGATGGTACACGGTAAATATTTTTATTAGACCACCAAACAGTTCTTCAGTAGTACGTCTCAATATCTTATTTATCAATAGTTACCTTTGTATACCAAAACTACAAGAAATAAATAGAAAAATCAACGAAATGGACAAAAATAGCTCGAAACATATATTGTTATTAGGCAACCGAAATCTCCCTTTGAATGAAACTTCTTCTTTTTTCTTCTTTTTTTGTTTTGGAGAATAATGAAAATATATATTCTAGGATATGTTTTTAAACCGAATATACACGAAGTAACCGAAAGTAAAAGACATATTAATTGCATGACATCCCCATCCAAGTGACTCACCACGAGAAAAACAAGATAAATTAACCAACTAGACATAACAAACTAAATATAAGAAAACTAACTAGGTAAAACTAACTAAAAAAAAACAGGATAACTAGAGCCTAAACAGGATAAAGACAACTTAAACAACCAATCGAATAACACCAACTCATTGTCAGCCACAAGCCCAACTCTAGACACGTGTCCCGTCGCTGTCCTGGATCTCCGTGCACCACTCTAGTGCCAGAAACGCCACCTTTTTAGGCCGGCACCCTGCTGCCTGACGCTAGAGGTCACCAAAACCATCATAAACGAGGCCCCTCAACTCTACCAAAAGAACCGAAACCGTCGGAGAAATGACCACCCTAACCAACCAAGATCCGGCAGGACCACCGTCAAACCACCAATCAAAAATCAAACGACATCCGCGATCCACAACCCTGATGGCAGCGCGACATCGACGAGACCTAATCGGCGAAATCAAATGGCATCCGTAACCCACCACCGCGAAGGTAAATTGAATCTGCACCTAAAGCCCACCCCGACCAAATCGTGAAAAACTCCAAGACCTCGAAAGCTTAACCATCTTCAATCGCCAACCCAACTCCACCGCCAGAAAACATGGAGAAACCACCTGAAAAAGTGCAAGCCACTATGACAACGAGGTCGTCCGGTGCACCAAAACCACCAAGATCCCACACGAAAAGCCCTAGGAAAACTACAATATATGTTACCACGATACTATCGCCAGGGAAACTGGTGGTAGTGCCGGAAACGGATGTATAAAAGTGAGATTTTGGAAGATAGGGATGTAGACACCAAAAAAATAATTTTGGTCGATTATTTTTATAACCAGTCAAATATTCAATACTGCTGAAAATAAAGGCCAAAATGCTAATTTAGAGTCAAACAAAATATTGGGCTCGCATCGAAGCTAAGTTTGAAGAATTAGTCCAAATAAGATTATATCAGCCATGGTCTTGTTAGCAGAAAATTCAAATAAATCAAGTTTGACCAAAAGAAATTAAATGGAAATAAATCCATTAAATTAATTAAAGGGGAACAAAAATTCCTTTAATTAAAAGACAAAGTCCCAAATCACAGGTTTTCCAAATTTAACCCCACCGCTTTGTCTATAAATAGAGGGCATCGAGTAGGGTAGAAGACACACTGAGTCTTTGCAAACATGCCAGCGCTTTGCCAAAACTCTGTCACAAGCATCCCATCCCGAGAATTACACTTCACTTGATGAACAATATGCACTAGTTTAGCGCCGTTCTTCAATTGAGCATTCTCAATGATGAAGATTTATCACTCTTTGATCGTAAATATCAAAGGGAGATTTGTCTTCAATCTAGTAATTTTACAAGACAAGGATGACCCTCAAGAAAGAAGTCAAAAGTAGCGGTTCAAGAACAAGCTTCTTAGCCCTTGGATCAGGACTTTACAGAGATCGAATCAGAAGACTTAGATTTATTTTCTGTATAAATCACAGAGTGGTGTTACCTTACTTTAAAAAATATTAAATTAAAATTTGTACATTGTTTCTTATTTCGCAGTTTAGACACGAAATTTGTGTGTACAAGGGGTTCCGTAATTTTTCGTCTCTCTAGGAGAGAGAAAAACAGAGGGAAGAGAATGAGTATTAATGTAAAACTACTCAATGAAACTTCTATCCATGGCCAGTTCCACTCTGAAGGAGAAGAGCCAAAAAGGATCTTTGACTAGACTAGTCAATGGAACCCTTCACTTTGTCTTCTTCTTTTGGTGGACAAGACCTATCTTAAATCTACAAGTTGATCTTTGGACACACTTACACTTATTAGCAACAAAGCGAAATGACTTCATAATTTATTTTCTTTCTTCTGGCATTTATTTTAGATTGCTGCTAGCTGAGTTGTAAGAATCTTTCTCCAATATAGTAATAATTAACATTTCTAAATATTTCTAGTGATTTTTCTGCTAAGACTTTCAGCGACAAATCGTACTAGCATTTTTTAGCGTCACTAAATAAAAGTCACTAGAAACATTTAGAGACCATTAGTTGTCATTAAATGAGGGTTACCAGAAGATTTCTTCCACCCGAGTATCAGTGAAAATTTTCTTTTTTACTTTATGCCTTGAGAAAGTTGCGACTAATTACTCCCATAATAATGTTACATTGATGAGGTTAAACCAAAATGGTACGCTGGGTGAAGGAAATTTTAAATGTCCTTCCATGGTAGATTATATACACTTCAATCTCAATGGCACTAAAAATTGAAGAAAGGGGTATATATAACTATTTGGAACCAATAAAACTTGGATTCTCAAGCTAGACATGTATCAATGAATACGAAATGCTATAAAATCGTGCAGCCAAGCTCGTCAAGTAAGCTAGAATTTCTTTCTATATTTTTTGACAAATTTTGTTGGATGAAGATTATGGATCAAAAGCTTATTCCCAAGAAAGAAAGAATATAATTGTTTATAGCTCAACCATTTTAACAAGGGATGCTAACGACTTGCAGTTTTGCATAACAAGTCACATCATTTTGAGAAAAAAAATTTGAAACCCACTTGGCATTCACATAATAATTCATATTACAACTGATAGTATTGTGATAATGATTCTTCTCGTTTTGGGAAAATTTTGTTACAACCTTGACATTCATGTAATCATTCATATTGAAGATGGTGACATTGTGATGTGCTACGATAAGACCCTTTTCAGACATTGATATTAAACTCCACTCTATACCTAAATTTGTATAATATGGGCATGCATTCTTCCAACTTTGATGATTAATGTATTAGAATACACATAAACATAAACAATAAGAATAATAGAATAATAATAACATGAATATAAGGCATGATTTTTGTGAAAATTTTCATTTACCAACTTCGGGCATGGTAGATTCCTGAACTAGGCCGTCTACTATCTTCAGATGTTTGAATGATCTCCTAGTTTGGATAAGATAGTTGGTACTATGAGAGTTGGGAACTAGCCCTGTTTTTATAACACTCAATCATGGAACTCATTACGATCTCCTTAGAGATAGGCTCCATCACTTTCCTCCATCTTATCTTACACCACGGTTAAGGTATACTTATCTTACACCATAATCAGAGATAGGCTCCATGTCTAATAATCACTAGTCGTCTGATTGGGTTACCATGTAGCATTAGCAACAATTTATCCTACTTTTAGAAAATAGTATGTTAACATATCATGCCCTATAGAAGGACTCTTGAACTTTCCCTTCGTGAATATGATAATACATATTAAAAATGACACCAGATGGAGTAACAAGTCAGGTGGACTTGTTAATGTTGCTCACAGACTTCACCTTAGGGCTTCTACCTGGTCCAGTTAAACTATTAAAACCAAATTATGGTGATCAATACATCCTCGTAACGATGTATGGCCTTCTATTATTGAGGTATTATGGGACATTCAATCTATACATTTGTGTATTTCTTAAAATTTGGCTATATCATTTCTGGGGTGAATAAAAGTAATAGTACTTGTACCCCCAAAATCAATCAACTACCATTGCTCGATGAACTCAGATAAATCAGCCTTTGCAACCGAATCTAAAAGATCATTTCCAAAGTCATTGCTATTGAATAGCTAAGGTCATAGATACCCTTCTATCACTCTTTCAAAATGTCTGCTCTCTTGGAAAGATGATCTCCAAGAACTAACTAATTGAACAAGAGTTGGCCAACCATACAAGAACAAAAGGGAAAGGCAAAACCTTCCAAGCTTCCATAAAGTTGAAATGAGCAAAACCTACAACATAATTCAATGTGATCTTTTGAAAGCAGTTTTAGTCGAATTTGGCTTTCCCATTGGATTCAAATGATCGTTGTGTCACTACATTGTATTCAAAGTTAGTGAATGGTAACCTCACAACTCCTTTCACCACTATGTATGGCCTCAGACAGGGAGATCTTCTTTCCGTGTCCCTTTGCATCTTAAGCTTGGTAGTCGTCTCTAGTCCTTTAACCTATGTTCAAAAGGAAAACTTGATGGATGGTATAAGACTTGCTTTACGCCCTACCCTAGTAAATCATATTTTCTTTGTCAATGATTCTCTTATTTTCTTCTAAATAAATTGCATGTGGCTGGTCTCATTATGCTCTTCTTCTCAATGACTCTCTTATTCTCTTATATTCTTCTAAATATAGTCAATGAGTGCTCTCGCGGATGGACAAATTCCAAAACGCAACGCAGATGTGTGGTTGCTCTAGTCTTTGGTTGAAGTTAATTCCTTGGCTCAATTTGCACGATGTACCTCTAAACAATGACTCTGAGAGTTAATAATGAGTTGTCATCAATATTTACACAAATTGTTTGATATACTGAGAAATTAAGTGGCTCTGGGTTATATGGCTTCGAAGGTGAGGGCATAGTCGAAACTCGCCTTACAACTAAGGTCCTGTTTGTTTCACGAAAAATGCTTGACGAAAAACATTTTTAGAAAATACTTCTTAAAAATAGTAGCCTCCTGAAAACATGTTCATGAATTCTATTTTTCACTGTTTGGACGATGCCCAGAAAAATAATAAACAGCATAAACCAAAAAATCTCCCAGCACCACAATGCACAGTAATTAGGACCACCACTGGTGGACAAACATTTACCACCCGTTCCTCATCCAGAACCTGCAACTCTATCACCAGAACCACGCCACTAGTTAAGACCACCACCGATGGTCAAACACTCACTTAACACACCGCTAGTTAGGACTACCACTCGTTGCCCACACACCACCACTATACTAGCCAAGATTGGCACTCAAGGAACACCCAAAACCACCAGATCGACATAATAAACCAACCATATGTTCAATGTCAAACACCACACCAGTCATTGTTGTTACACTCACCATTGTACCCAACACCAGTGATTAGCTTCACTTGTAGCCGTAAACTTTAGCATTCACCCACCACAACCAATGATCACCCCAAACCTACTTTCATAAACCAAAGCCATCCAAGTAAAATCAACAAGAAGTAGGAAGCAGAAGACCCAACTCTGAGCAATAATCTATGCAATTGATGTTGATGCTTTCATTGCATCTCTCGTGACAATTGGTTTTAAGAGGATTCAGATGGGGTCGTGGGGGTAGAGAAAGTTACGCTACAGTAGTGGTGCAGTGGCGATGGCAACAATCAGAATCACCATTCATAAGGGCAACAGAAAAGGAGAAAAGGGGGAGAAAAAGAGGGGAATGGAGAAGTAGAGAGAGAGAGAGTGTGTGTGTGTGTGTGTGTTTTAATTTGGAAAATGCCTTCCCTTTTTTATTTCTTTAAATTGTTTTCCAAGAAATTTGCCTTCCTTTTGGGTGAACGATAAACATTTTCTGGAAATAGTTTTCTGATAAGCACGCTAAACACCAAAAAATGCAGAAAACATTTTACAGGAAACAAACACGGCCTAAGATGCTCGAGGGTTTCAACTTTTGACCTTGAATGGGTGGGCTAGGACAATTGTGCATGTTGTGCTTTTAAAAAATGAGAAAACACGTTAAACGTGTATGCACATAAACATGAATAAGGAAGGAAAAAAACCAAAGTCTAACGCATAAAAGGATAACAAAACTCATAAAACAAGTTCAAATTTGAATCTAGTCCTCTTATTTTAATTCGCAGCAGAGTCGCTATTGCAACACTCCGCCTCCAAAAAAGACTAAAGTCTTCTCGAGTCGCCCATCTTATCTTTTAAGTTAATGAAATGAATAACAAAGGAAAAAAAATTCGACTCTAGATGTCCAATTAGAAGCTTCCTAATTTTTGAAGCTGGAGATTCGGATTCACGGACTAATTTATGTGGCGGGAAGGTGTTAGGTACCCCGATACCCTAACAGTCTCTAATTTTGTTTGGTGATTTTTATAATTTTATCCGAAACACAAATCAAAGACAAATAAATCCTAAGCTAAACATAAATCTGGTTTGAATTCAGCAACAGGGATCAAATACCTTACGTACTCAACTGGACAAATTGGGATCAAAACCCTATAATTCAACCAACCTTAAGGGAGGCTATGTTACGGTCATCAATTTCTTAGGGGCCTAAATCACTTCAAATCTTTTGTTTGAATGCTTTAGAAATCCTTAGTGAACTAAAAGTCTAATTCAAGCTGAATTCTAGTTCTAATGAAGTTCTAACCCTAGCCAACTTCTTCTAGCAAAAATTTTAGAAACTATACTTCTAATTTCTATCTCAATAAGAAACTTCATTGCCAAAAAAAGGAATCTAATCCATGAATACTCTAAACTATTGTATGAGAAAGATGAACAAGAGGGAAAAATTTATGCCTGTTGATTTGGACTGTTTGCATTGCCTGACTGATGACTCACGATTCTCCAAGATGCCATGAAGTGACTACACTTATGAACTAGAACTAACGCTAAATGAAACTTCTACTCTATTTATTTTCCTCTCTTGCTAGTCTAGCTCTCACTAAAATCGCAGCCTTTTGAGGTGATTTCTCTCTCCAACTAACTTTACCTTTTAGGGCAACCAGATGACCTTTTCAATAAAAGTCTAGGAGTAGAAGAAATAGAAAAGACCCATTGGTCATTATAGACACCCTATTTTTGTCATTTTATTTTATCTTTTTATTAATTTATATTGGGCTTTATTAATCAATAAAGTTTATTACTTAATGTTGGGTTTAAACTTGATAATAAGTGATAGGTCTTATTTACTCAATTCAGCTTAGTCAGTCTAGTCCAGTAGTCTGTCAGTCCAGTCCTGTCCAGTCAGTTTAGCCTAATTTGATTAGCCTGGTTCATTAGATAAATAGCTTAGTTAGTTAGAGTTAACCCAAGAGAGGTTAGAGTCAATAACATAAGTTTGACTTGGAGACTTGATGATCAATTTAAGAAACAAAGTGATTGGTGTGAATATGAAAAGTGTTTCTCGAATCTGGTATGATCTCTAACAGTTGATTAAGATAATTATCTATTTTGAGACTTGATCATGCCCCAAAATTCAAAAAAAATAATATATAAAAATTTAGGGATAAACCGATTGGTTTTTGACTAACCAGCTGGTTAATTGACTTTTGTCAATCTGTAATTTTATCAAATATTCTGACTTAATCTCCAGTTTTGAAGATTTTGTGACCGAGAGCTCTATAAATAGAGCCCTTGGCCTTCATTTCTAAATGTCCAAGAGCTTATTCTCTTTAGAGCTTGTGTACCATTTTGTTTGGGAAGTGATACGTTTTCTCTCTCGAGAATTCTAGCCATCCAAACTCACTCTTTGTTCCCAACCTATCTTAAACGCACCCGAGTGCCCACTAGGGGTCCTATTTTACGCGACACGTCGACACGGCCAACAATCAATTTTTCAACGCATTGAATCTGTCAAAGTGCGCACGCCCAAGTCAATTGTGTTCTCTGCTTCGTACGCTTCGTGAGCGACTTTGGCACCATTTTTTACTTTGGTGCGACTCACGGAAGCACGCTCATCACGTCGTGAACACCCAACCCCTTTTCACCCAAAAAATGTCAGTCGAAGGAGCACCCGAGGACAAGGGGTTTGGCCTTGGCCTCCCCTATGGGATCGCCCTCAACCTCCCCCAAGGGGTCGGCCTCGGCCTCCCCCTTGGGGTTGGCCTTGGCCTTCCCCCCAGGGTTTGGCCTTGGGCCTTCCCCGAGTTGTTCACTCCCCTCGCGATGCCCATCTTCACACGTTCTTCGTTATGTGCACTTAGTATGCGATTTTGGTGCCTTAATTCTTACGACGGAGTGACTCACAGTAACGCGCTCATCGAACCCCGACTACCCAACTCCTTGTCGTTCACCAAAATATCAACCGTCAGCGTGCCTTAATGCTTACCCAAGTAGGGTTGGCCTTGGCCTCCTCCCTAAGGGGGTCAGCCTCGACCTCCCCAAGTGGGTTGGCCTTGGCCTTCCCCCAAGGTTTGGCCTTTGGCCTCCCCTTCCACACTTACACTTTTCTTAATGGGTCTTGCATATCCGCGATGTCCACCATTGCTCGCACGTCGACCCTGTGATGTTCATCGCATGAGGCCGCTCACCGCCTCCACGACATCTATCATCCAAAGTCGTGTGCCATCCCCATGGGACCCTTCGCTAACAACTGGGTACCACCATTTATAACTTCATCAGTAACGGAGATTGCATTCGTCATTATTGTACAACATGCACACTCGGCTCATGCCCCGCCTCTAGAACACTCCACGCGTGCCCATGCACCACTTTCATGACATGTGCCCTCAACACCAAGTATTGCCTCGAGACGGTCGTCGCCGCGCCCATGCGCCATTTCCATGACATGTGCCCCCGGCACCAGGTATTGTCTCGCCACGATCGTTGTCGTGCCCAAGCGCAACTTCCATGACATGTGCCCCTGGCACCAAGTATTTTCTTGTGACGATCATTGCCGAGCCCATACACCACAATCATATCTAGTGTTGTAGGCACCAAGCCCATGCGCCACAATCATATCTCGTGCTGTAGGTATCGCGCCCATGCACCACTATCAATGTCTCATGCCGTTGGTATCGCGCTCATGCGCCACAATCATATCTCGTGCTATAGGCATCGCGCCTTTGCGCCACAATCATGTTACAGGCCTCCGGGCACCACACTTATTCACCACACCAAGCGCCCCCGCCATGGATGTGGAACATGCTTCGACCCATTCTCTGGAGTGTACAACATTCTGAGGGGCTCCACTTGTAGTGCTCCGGCACAAGGACCCTTCGCAGCGGTATAGGCTCTCTACCATAAAAGCTATCGCCGCCTGAGGGGACTTGCATGACACTAAGCATGTCTAAGTTACGACCACGTCCACTCATATTACCTGTGATCATTGGCGACCCCAGGACGATGACCCCTGGGTCACTCAGAGATGAGAGCAGGTCTTTAAAGGGCATCGTGCCTAGTTTGCCTGGCAGTTGGTCACAGGGACCTTCCCTTACCGCTATCAGGTTCTCTCTGCATCTCTTGACGCATACTTGTGGGATTCAGTAAGGGCTTGGACCGATGGCTGGGGCAACGGGCTTACTTTAATCATGCCGACGTTGTGTAGTTAGTCTTCTCAGATAGGTAGAGCGATGCTGCGTGGGGCAGGCAGTGCCAAATTTAGGAACCGGCAGTCCAATAGATAACCGGTATTTTTGGACTCCCTGGTGACATGTCACTCCCAGGGGATAACATGTGGCATTTGACGAATAGGCATACCTTTGTCTATAACATAGTGGACTTTAGACTTCATTTAAAGCAATTTTGCTCATTCTCTCAAAATCACTTTCTCACTCTAGAACTCAACGGCTCTTAAATTCTAGAGAGAGACATCATTGCACATAATCTTGGATATAACATAGGACCGTAGCATTGGACCCTGACTCGGACCTTGACTTGGACTATCGACTATTGACCTTGTTCGTCTCAGCCTTGTCTCCACAGGACTGCCACTCCTCACGGCCTGTCTAGGAAACCTTGCTCTCTGCCCTTACTCTACCTTCACTGTCTCTCACTTTATAGATCTGGAATTTGACTCGGACTGCAGCCTTTGTGGCACCTCTGCGTAGGTATGAACCCATTTTCCTTGGCATCACTCTTTAAAAGTCTTTTTAGTCTTTGCATTGTGGATCGTTCGGACAGCATCCCTGAGTCTTCAAGGCCAGCTACTTTAAGAGGTAATCTTTAATAGCTTTATATAGAAAGCTATTAAAGATTGTCTACCCACTCCGTATCTAAAAATATAAAAAAGAGTCTTTTACATTATTGTAATATCCCGAACTTCGGGAGTCGGTTAAAATAACCATCTATGCTCCGAAAAAATAAACGAGCGTTAAATTTGAGTAACTCTCGTGTAGTAGAAGAGTGTTGAAGCTAAAAGAATTTTGGACAAAAATAAAAAATTTTAAACTTTCGGGCCTTTTTTGTAAATATGAAAATTTGGGAGGGCTATTGTGCAATTTTGGAAAAACTCAAATTTAGAGGGTTTTTTTTTAGTTTGACACCTCCTACTAGCTTAGATTGACTAAGCAAATTAAATGATTTCATAATGGGTCTTCTGTGGATAAGGGAGCTTCGGGTAATGAAAGAAAGAAAAGGAAAAAAAACAAACAACAAGAGCAACAAAAAAGAAAGAAAGAAAGTGCAAACAGAGAGAGATAGGGGAAGGAAACAGAGGAGAAGTAGAGGATTCGGGAAAGGGAACCACCGAGAAACAAAATCAAAGAAAGATAGAAGCTGAAAGGAGAAAATTCCTTTTTGCTTACTTATGTATGTATCTGTAATTACATGTTTTAGAGGGTATGTGTACAGCTGTGGTTCATGTGTTATGCGTAAAAAGGGAGTGATCTTGTTGGTAACAAATGATGTGAGGGTATAATCTGTGAGTTAGTGTGTGTTTCAGTGTAGGGTGAGTGTGTGTGCTTGACTGTCGTGTGTATGCCTGTGTTCTTTGTGTGTGCTAGGTGAAGCAGGGGGAAGGGAACAACTGTGGGTGTTCATGTGTGTGCGATGGGTGATTCGTATGTGTAAATGGTGTAAATTGAATGTATAATTGTTTGTTGGTGAGTGTAATTGAGATAAGGTAATGAGTTTAGTGTCTTGGAGTATGTTAGTAGTGAATTAGTGTGTGTTGTGGAATGAACATCTCGGCTGAAAACTGAAGAAGATGAGCTATGTGTGGAAAAGGTTTTTTAGTGTCTGTCTCGATTTGAATAGTAATCGTTATTGTCGCTAAAATGAAAAATCAATTTAGGCAGTTTTAATCCGAATTTTTATAAATAGTTAGGATCAAAATTAGACAGAGTCCAAACAGTAATCCATGATATTTTTACGAGAACTACGCTTTGAAATTTTTTGGGAATTTTTAGTGTCCGCGAAGAGCGCTAAATTAGAGTATCGATCAGGAGAAGTTCTGAATTTATTTAGCATAGCAAATCAAACAATTTTAATTTAAAAATTTTATGGGAAACTTATTCTACTAATATGTTTTATATTCTAAAATTTTGGGCCAGTGTCCGCGAAGAGCGCTAAATTAGAGTATCGATTAGGAGAAGTTCTGGATTTATTTAGCATAGCAAACCAAACAATTTTAATCTAAAAATTTTATGGAAACCTTATTCTACTGATATGTTTTATATTCTAAAATTCCAGGCCATTCTGAGGCTGATATGTATTTTTCGCGAAACTGGCCTTTTAGCGTTTGATACGGATACCGGTTCGGGATTTTCAGGCGAAAATTCTTTAAAATATTTTTTTGGCCAAAAATGATATCAGGATGGTTAAAATAACATTTTAAAATATTTTTGAATTTTTTTCAGTGCCGAAAATGTAACGCCCCGAAATCTTTGGAGCGTTAACCGATTCAATCCATCGAACCTCAACTGTTCAATTTATTCATTACCACTAATGGTACCCAATAACATTCATATCAGAGCACTACAATCCATCAATTTTCTTAACAGACCATTCCTATCACAAAACAATTGTAAGGTACTTAATTTATTAAATTACATAATGGTTCCCAGCAAGGCTTAAATAAACAAATAATGAAAAACATAAACTATTATGAAATTCAGGCTCGATCATCCCGAAATCTTACTGACGGTTATTTTCTGCAGAAAGGAACAGAAAAGGAAGTGAGCTTTCGAAAGCTCAGTAAGGTCACTCAAAATTCAATAAAGAGTACAAACGATTTGGGAAAATTTATATCAGTGACAATATGGAGAAAAGTATTCTCAATTCAAAATTTAATGGATACACTTTCAATTACACTGAAGCAATGCAGATGATAATGAACATGAGTATAATGCAAAGCCACAAAGGCAGTGCAGGGTAACACTTAGCAAAGCCACACAGGCAGTGCTAACTAACAATAAGGTTGCATATGCTTATGAATACTAGCTAGACCCTTAGGGTACTAGCATCTTTTGACAGTAACATACCATCCTTATATCACCCCCGATACAGACCATCCTTATAACTCCTCAATACACTAACTCATGTCAATATTAGAGTGCAATAATCGATAAAACAAAGATAAATTCGATGCATAATGAGAAATAAATACACAGCATCGAAAAGGAATTTCAATAAACATATAAGGCTCAAAGCGGAGTATTAATGGCTATCGATGCAATGTCATCACAAATATAAGTGAGTCCAATAAAAATGTCAATAACAAACTAGAAAGAATATTATGATATCAATAGATGAAATAGGGTTTCGAAAGAAATCTCTTACCTCAATCCAAGTGCTGAAGTTAAAAATGCTCTCGACCAAATTCCTCGAGGTTAACCTAGGTTGGCAGAGTCATTTATCAGCACACTTATTCATACTACTACATTAAAATCTGAATTTAACTATCCATAGCGAACCCATTTCTCTATCCGGACATGATGAAACTCAGAGAGTTTTCCCACACAGCCAACCTACCCCGAAATTCGTCACACTCCCCGAGACTCAGAAATATCCCAAAATATTCTAATCGTTCATTAAAAATTATTTATAGCTTAATATAACATATGAGATAAAAATATAATTTTTGAATATTTTTTTATTATTTTTGAAATAAAAAATAATTTTCTTAAATACACTAAAACCAATAAATTGCCATAATTTCTTCTAGCTAGAATAATTGTAGACTATCGAATGCTCGCAATGTACCTAAAACTAACCCGATACTCGCTCTGCACTAAGCGATCTTGTTCAATGCACTTAGTCTCTGCTTCACTTGCACACCCTCACAACCCATGAACCTCACCTAAACATGCATTTCTTCCTTCCACACCAATAACTACACACACACACTACCTACACACACAAATGCACATAGCATGCGCATGCGCGCGCACTTACACACACACACACATACCTCTAGCAGAGCTACTGCCTTTCATTTTGTTCAAAACTACACAAAACACATATAAACCCACCTCACAGAACTCACGCACGCACACTATATGCACAGCACTCCACACACACACATGCACACAGGTGAAAAAAAATACACACACACACACGCTCAAACGCACGCACACATGGGCTGTCTTCAAGGTAGCCTCACTCACCCACTCTCAACATGCACACATTCACACTAGCTTCCCTCTTTGCACCCATATAATTCTATTCATACCCATTGCCTCACGGCAGTGGGTCTAGCCTTCTTCCCTCTCTTCTGTACTCCTTTAACTCATGCGTGCGTGCACACACACACACACACACACTACACCCATCAGTCTATACACTCAAACAACCAGCATCCCAACACTCCCTCATTCAACCTTTTAGTCACCCATCAAACCTCAAGCACACACTCACATCAAGCCTGCTCTACCCAGGTTAAACACCCATCTCACTCACTGTATATTCCACATATGTACACATCTCACACATTCAAGAATTAAACCTATTAAGCACCCTACACTACACCAGTTCACCATACCAAAGACACACAGAAAATTCACTCACGCAACACACGCAAATACACCACACATGCACAACTCACCATAATTCATACATGAGCATATAGACGGCTGTGCCTAGCAGCCCACACACCACGGCATGCGTACACTCCCAGTCGCTCAGCCCAGATCAGAAGTGGAAGTTTCCACACAGTCCTTTCTTTTGCACCACTTCCATGCATAATGAACACCAACACCTCACAGCTTCCCTTTCCCCTGCACTTTACCACATTTTGCAACCACAAGACACAGTCACATGTACACACCAAACACACTCACCGCACTCTCAAACACCCGCACACTTAGACAATACACAGAAATACATTATGGCTACAATATTACTGAACCCACAAACCCGTATACGATCAATTCCCTGAACCCACTATATGTACATGTATATACACTAAAAAGTATGTAGGTTATCGATATCTTACTGGAAAGCTTCACCGGAGAGAGTCCCCTATCCCTCTCTCTGAAAATCCTTCCCCCTCCCCCTCCCCTCTCTCTCTCTCTCTGCGTGTGGGTGTGTGTGGTTGGCGGCCAGAGCTGCTTTGGTTGGCTACATTCTCATAAAGTATGTGTGTGTGTGTGTGTGTGTGTGTGTGTAAATAAACCCTAGTTTGATAGAAAAATAACTCTACTCATCATTGTCGCTAAAGCTTCTAACCCAATACAAATAAAAATAAAAAAATATGGCCCATATTAAAATATTTAGGATACGTGATGTGTTAGGAAAATTTATAAATGGTTTGTTATGTCATCCCGTTGGACAAATCGTCGCTAATAAATACACCATTACCAAAAAGTATAACTGTCGCTTTAGCAATGTATACCAATGCTTAAGGCTAATTCATCGCTAAAAGTTACATTGACGTTAAATAAAAAAAATTATCGTCGCCAAGACAAAATTATATCATAAATAAATAAAAATGAATTAAATTTGCCACTAAAATATACTTTAATTTATGAAGAGCACTCTAAGGTTCGGGGTATTACAAGAAACCCACAAGGGCATTTTGGTAATTTGCCACCCCGAAGGGGTATTTTGGTAATTTGACCTAAGAAAGGTATTTTTGCATAAATTCACATATGAGAAACTTATTTTAGTGATTATACTTAAGGAAAGACCGTTTGGGTGATTTAAGTCCGAGAGAGGCTTTTTGATAATTTTACACCTCAGGGGCGTTTTGGTAATTTTTTATACGCGGTGAGGGAGGTTCATTTTGGGAAGCATGTGTGGATCCGTAATAAGTTATAATATTGTGCTGCAGACTATATTCTGATGATTTGATTATTCTGTTTAGGATAAAGTTAAAGACTTTCGATTAGGATAAGCTAACTACAGATCCAGGTAAGGGATTCTATCTGAACCCTAGGTAAGGATTTTTGTTCGAACCCTTATTTTGATAACTCGTCCTCAGAAGTACTCCTTTTATACATTTATAACTAATGTCGAACTCTGAATTGTGTACTGATATCAATATGTTATTGTCCAGAAAACCCTAATATTGAATCTAATTCGATTATTTGAAAATCTTGTGATGCTCACCTATATTGCATGCCTAACAAATTTTATAAGTTTGTATCCATTCTTCCAAATTTTTGTGCCTAAGTCCGATAACTATTCGTAACGTTTTACTGTTTATTTGTGATTTTCTTTTGAAAATTTCGAATGATGACTTATTCAGTAAGTTATGGTTATTAAAATCCGATCTGATTATAGTGATTTGAGCTTATGTTAAAGTTCATTGATATTGTTGATTTTTTGTCTTGACCTGGGAATCTGTTATGTTCTGAGGTGGGCGTTATAAGGATGGTCTGAATCCTACATGGAATGCAGGCTAGTACCTAAATGGATTAGTATTCTGGTACATCATGCATGTGTACACTCTGTTAGTTTGCCGGAATGGCATTGCAATAACCCTAGGAACAACATTGATTCTTGATTTTCTCTATTCTGTATATTGCCATGACGCTACAGAAATGAATGGAAAGTATTCTCTAAAATTTTGTGCTCGTGTTGAAACCTTTTTGGGAAATTTTTAGCGTATTTGGAAAGAACTGTCTCGGATGATCTGTGTACATTTTGAAATCTTTTGGAAAACCATCATCATATTTTGGAATGATGGCTTTAAAGATGATCATTTATTAATCATTCTGGAACCCTTTGAGAGTATTACTGTTTATTTTGGTATCTATTTCTGATGAATTTTGGTCGTTTTGGAAATCATTAAACTCTTCATATCGTTTAAGGTATTTCTAAAATCATCTTCAGTTGGATTCTTTGGAGTCGTTTGGTATTTCTTTTTTGTTAGTCCTTATACGACGTTATTGAGCTCTCAAAAGCTCGCCCTTCATTTGATTCCCTTCTACAGGTGATGATCAGTTGTAGCATATTAGGGAATGAGATAGAGTCTGTATGAGATTTCAGTGAACCCACCACTATTGTGTAGTGAGACCCCTGCGTGGGTCAGTATTGTCAACTCGTTCTATAAGGACTCGAGTTGTGAAGAATTTAGGTTTTAATAGTTTAAGTTTAAGCAACTTTGTAAGGTTGTATTTGAAAATTTTGAGATGGTACCGAATTAAATGTTTTGAAATATGTGTTAGTGAACAGGATCTGATAGATTTGATGTGATCCGATCGGTTAACAACCCGGGAGTTTGGGGCGGCAGAGCTTTTGGGGGCATTACAACTTTTTTGTCTACATCTAGGACCGAAATGTAGATTACTTATAAGATCAGAGTCGAACTACAATGATTTTGATTCTGGTTAGTCCGACCGGATACGTAGACAATTCGACCCCCGATGTCAAGTTCAAGCCAAAAAATATAAATATTAACTTATGGTGAGTTATATCATGTTTTTCATGTTACATGTTTTAAGGTCGATAACTATTTAAATGAAGTAGAGAACAAAAGAGCGTGGCGGGTGCCTAACACCTTCCTGCTGCGTAAATTAGTTCTCGGACTCATCTCTTAGTTTTGACAAAGTTGTCCTTGTGGACACTTTAGAGTCATTTCTAGGTTTTTTTTTATTTTTCTTTAATTAAATAAGATTGTGACTCCGAATCAAAATCCTTCTAAGGATTCTCTTTGAGGTGGTTTGCCACGGTCGTCCTTATTGTCTCTAAAGATAAGACCAAATGACACACACACACACACAAAAGAAGGCCTAAATGACCTTACCGGCCGTTCACATGGGGAACCGGCCGGTTAAGCGTGAACCTGTCGGTTTAGTCGAAACCGGCCATTACTCTTCCCCTCCCTAGTTTTCGTTGAATCTCAATTCTTGGACAAAAAGAATATAATTCTAATTCAAACGCACATGGTCAATCTTAAATCAGGAGGAAAAACCAAGTCAAGATCAAACTAACTATTGGACCTCATAACCTATCTATACATTGCATCTAGGTCCTCTAAGACAACTGAACATATGAGGGCTAACAGTAACACTCGTAGCAACGGTGCCGATATAATGCCATCGCTCCTACCGATTGAGAGGCTTAAAAGGACATTGACCGCAAGCATCCAACCTTTACTTAAAAGCTCAAACTAAAGATTAACCAACTGGATTGGACCAACTAAATTAAGTTTATAAAACTAGACTCAATTAACTAAAATCAGGCCTAAAATATATAAAATAAAGCCTACCATAGATATAGAATAAGGCATACAAAAAGAAGGTGTCTACACCTATAAGTGATCATGGTTTTTGTTTTAGCGTGTAATCCTGTATTTGTCGGAAACCGTCCATAGGTGAGCATTTATACCAAGAAACTTCGTGTGATCACGGAAGGAACGAAACTTGATAATTTGGTTCCTCGTTAAAGCTTAAATGCTAGAAATTAACCAAAGATAGAGAATAACTATCAACTGGGTACATTTTACAAAACAATATATATATATATATATATATATATATATATATAAAAGAATCTTTTATTGTAACGTTTTAATAAAAGAAATTGTCACTAAAGTTCTTGGCAGCATCTTTATCCTCCAACAAAAGTTTGTAGAGCACGTGGTTTTTGACCGCTTACGTACTATTCATGCAAAAATGCAAGCAGGACAGTCATATATGTAATACAGTATATAACGTAAAATCGTTAGGCATATTTTGTAGCCATGTGCAAGAGTCCAGCAAAGCGCCAGAAAGATCAAAGAAAAGTCGAAAAATCTGTCTGCTGGTGTGGTGACTTGGTGAGGCTGGCTTGAACATATGGCCGTGACAGCTGCCACCGGCATCCGCGCCGACCCCGAAGCTTCCGGGCTCGAGGCACCGCTCCTCGACGACGTCGTCGAGGGCGTCGTCAACTACAAGGGCATTCCGGTCAACCGCTCCAAATCCGGCAAATGGAGATCCGCAGCCTTCATCATAGGTACAGACAATTCGCCGCTAAAGATTCTACATGTTATTTGTTTCGTCTCCAGGAAGCATATTTTGTCGTGAATGAGTCGGGTTCTGTCGTTGAGGCACACTTAATGCCAGGCATAGGGCGTAACAAAAGGGTGTAATATCTCAACTGCAATCAATTTTCAGGTGTTGAAGTGGCTGAGAGGTTTGCTTATTACGGCATAAGTGCCAACCTCATTACTTTCTTGACGGGGCCTCTCGGCCAATCCACCGCGGCCGCTGCCGAGAACGTGAACCTGTGGTCCGGCACGTCAATGCTTCTGCCTCTTTTGGGTGCTTTCGTCGCTGATTCATATCTGGGTCGATACCGCACTATTGCCCTTTCTTCCCTGCTCTATATCGTGGTTAGTTTTTGTCTACGCCTTGTTTTGTCGCCACTAGTCGTATTCTGCCGCTAAATGGGCGTACTTTGTCGTTAATTGGATGGTGTGATTAAAAATATAAAACTTACTGGGATCAAAAGGCTTTATATGTTAGATTGAGCTTGACTGGCTTTATATGTTGTGTGTGTGTGTGGGGGGGGGGGGGGGGGGGGGGTTGGCTTTTGGCTTTTTGCCAAAAGTGGATGTACGGCTAATATGTTGTTTTGCCCGTTCACTGGAAGTTTTTGCGAAATTCTAAGATAGAACTTGGTACGTGTAGACAAGGAATTGAACTCATATATAATAATCATCATAGATTAAACAACTATCATTTGACAAGTTAAGTTGGATAAACACTAAGAAGATTTAATGATTATATACACACACACACACACCGTAAAAGCCAAAGCCAGAAAATCTAATGGAACGGGGGGACTACTATCCGTTCTCAGTATCCTATGTGGAAAGACTGAGAAACTGTCACTACTTGAAATAGAAGTATTAAATCCTTTCCAAGATCAATTAGGATATTTCTCTCATTGTTTCGAACTGATGTGAAAATTTTTTGTCATTTAGGAAATGTAAGCTGAGGTGTTTACTTATCTATTTTTGTAAGTCAAAAACATTATATCTACAATTATTCTCTTGCATTTATTTTGTTGATAGTGTTTAAACAGAGCTGCAGTTATAGATTCGGCATACCACTTTACTTTATCTGTGGAATAACAAATGTTTCACTTAACTGAGACTCGATTTCACTGGTTGTTATCTTAATGTCAGATTGTCATTCAAGTAATTGGATTTCGATTTGAATGTGTTTTGCCTTTGGAAGATGTTTTGCTCCTTTTGGCAGAATATAAATAGCAACCTTATGAGTAAACTCCACTTGGGTCGCAAAATAGGCACCAGCTTGCCTCAAGGCCCCCAATAAGACATATTTGCGAGATGCTTCTGTCTAGAGAGTTACAGGGTTTCTTATATATGATGCCTTAGAATCTCTTTCTATGCATTAAGAGATTCTGGTCGGAATAAATTAGTTATTGTACTTTGTGGTTAAGTTTGACCGAGTCCAAGGTAGAATTTAGGATTAGGCTGGTGTTATCTTTAGTATCATGTAGGATTAATTGCTATGCTTTAGTTAGTATAGTGATAGGTTTGTCTTCCTATTTTTAGCAACAGTTTCTCAATTACGGTATCAAGTCTTTTACATAAGAAAGTTGTTGCTGATTAAAAGGGCAGCTATGTTTAGTAGAACTGATTTTGCTTTCTAGTTGAGCCAAAGGAGGACTTCGCCCCACGAAGTGGTTTCTCTACCTTTTTGTTTCTGTATATAGTTTAATATAGCAAGGCTGCTCGTCTCAGTATGTAGGTCTGAGGACCTTGGGAGTATTGCTCGGTTTTGTAACATCATAATCACCTAGTACATGAGAATTGAAGGCGTAGGAAACAGCTTACGGAGGACTTGTGAAGGCTTTACTTTCTTGGCTTGGTTGGAGGGAGAAGTGATACACGAGCGCAAAGCATTTGACTAACTGTGTCTATGGACTAAGACAAACTAATACTCAGACGGTACTCAGACTCTAGTGTGTAATCTGTTCAAACACTTCTATGTTGCGGTAATTGGTGAAATGGCCTGGTAATTCATCAAGGCAATGTAAGAAGGGGGTGAATTGAGAACTGTACTTTCCGTTTGATTGTAGAGATTTGAACTGATATGATCTTTAAAGGATATGGCTGTCAGATCTTTTCATATTGTTCCAGAGTTTAGTTTCACGCTAGAGTCGCTGATTATGTTTACCTTGAATGGCAATGGATACAGGGGCTTGGCTTGTTGACACTGTCAGCTCTGCTTCTTTCTTCCAGCTCTACTGACTGCATAGTTGCTGTCAATACCACGTCATGTTCTCCTTCTCAGCTCCAAGTTATCTTCTTCTTCTTCTCTCTATATCTAGTGGCAGTTGCACAAGGAGGTCACAAGCCTTGCGTTCAGGCTTTTGGAGCTGATCAGTTTGATGCTTCAGATCCTGCGGAACTTAAAGCAAAAAGCTCGTTCTTCAACTGGTGGTATTTTGGTTTATGCGCAGGTACTATGGCGACAGTTTTAATTTTAAGCTACGTACAAGACAACCTTAGTTGGGTTCTTGGGTTCGGGATCCCCTGCATCGTCATGGGCATTGCACTTTTCATATTCTTGCTTGGCACTCTGACCTATCGGTTTGACATCAAAGGTGACCAAACCAGCCCATTTATCCGTATTGGTCAAGTATTTATTAGAGCTGTTAGGAATTGGCGAACTACCTCTTCAGCCATATCCAATGAAGAGGAAGCTCAGGGAACCTTACCTAATCGGGGTTCTCTACAATTCAAGTAAGTTACTCCCTGCATGGTATGAAACTCGGGGAAGAAACCATCTTCACCTCGTTTTTTTATTGCAAATTATTTAAAACTGGACATTTCTTAGTTCCTTTGCTCTGAGATTGGAACCAGCTCTCTGTGCTTATTCAGTAGCTGAAACGAGTCTAAAGCGATTACTTGTAGCATCTAAATAGTTCTGTGACAAGTTTCCAGTGACCGAGTTGATATTGATGAAATACGCTATTTAATCAATCCTTCAACGATTTGACATGTGACTACCAGGTTTTGTAACTTATGTTTAGTGCTCTAGAAACAAGATGTGCTGATCTGATATCTGAATGCACTAGAATGAAATCTTGTCTGACTGTAAGTTACTTGCTAAATCACACTTCATGGTTTATAAGAACTTTGAGAAACTGTACACTCTCTACAGTTGAGATAATGGTATCTCCTTGTCGGATCTGCATTTGATAGATTTTGAACAGCATATCTATTCAAAATTGGTCTGGTGCAGGTTTCTCAACAAAGCCTTGGTTTCGCCAGATGGTTTGAAGGAAGAAGGAAAGGTATGTAGCATCACTGAGGTTGAAGAGGCAAAGGCAGTTCTCAGGCTGGTTCCAATATTGTGTACATGTTTAGCATATGCTGTTGTATTTTCACAGTCGTCCACTTTATTTACCAAGCAAGGAGTTACGATGGACAGATCCATCGGCTCAAGCTTTGAAGTACCTGCTGCATCTCTGCAATCTCTTATCAGCTTTTCCATTGTGATTATCATACCCATCTATGACCGCGTCTTGGTTCCTATTTCTAGAGCAATAACTAGGAAGCCTGCAGGCATAACAATGCTCCAAAGAATTGGGACAGGAGTTTTTTTATCTGCTCTTTCTATGGTAATAGCAGCAATAGTTGAGAAAAAGCGGCTTGAAATTGCTTCAGCATATGGTTTGATTGATAAGCCAGACACAATAGTTCCAATGAGCGTGTGGTGGTTGGTACCTCAATATGTCTTGTTTGGAATCGCTGATGTATTCACAATGGTCGGACTGCAAGAGTTCTTCTATGACCAGGTGCCAAGAGACTTAAAAAGTATAGGTCTTGCTCTCTACTTGAGTATCTTTGGGATAGGGAGCTTCCTCAGCAGCTTTCTCATCGCGATCATCACGAAAGTCACGGGTGGAGATGGTCGAGACAGTTGGTTTTCCAGTAACTTGAATCGGGCACATCTTGACTACTTCTATTGGCTACTGGGTGGAATTAGTGCTGTGGCATTTGTAGCTTACGTTTATTTTGCGAAGTCATATATCTATAATCGGGTAAGCACTACCTGATTTCATTGAAAACAATTGTCGAATGGGAAAAGCGAGTTTACAGCTTGCTTTAGACACTATATTATAGCGAGGTGATGACAGTGTCTCGCGAAAACACATCACATCTCTCTTTCTCTCTGTGGGGATTATACTTTGGCGAGTTTGTTCAAGTTGTATAAAAGTTATACGAATCTAGCAAACCTTGGCACTCATTCTTCTTCAAAGTTAATGTTGCCAGTCTAATTTCTTTTGGCACCACGTTCATTCGTCACTAGAAGCTGAAAACCGGAGCTGATTGTGCGTAGAAAGAATTGACTTGTGGCCTGTTCGAACCTAATCTGCTTTGGTGGAATTTATCATTATTTTCACACTACTTTGATTCTACGTAGATAGAAATGGATTATGACTTTGAAAACCGATGAAAGTTCTTGATTTTAAGACACAACAACCAGATCACTTAAGGATCTGGATTTCAATCTAGTTGGTCTACCATTAACGAGAGAAGTTTATGCTATGTTCCCAGAACTCTCTCAAGCTTATTTGTCAAGCCCTCTTTGCTCCGGTTCCAATGGAGGAGGTAAGAAGAGCTGTTTTCAGCATGATATAATGATATGCCTTGCTCGAAAACGGGATAGCTTTGACTCTTTGCCACACTTTTGCCCCCATATCTTGCATGTGTAACGCTGCCGTGAAGTAACATCCCAAGTGTTTGTTCGTCGTATGCGCCTTTTTCCAACTCAACATGCTCCCTAACCAGCGTAGTTTCATACCGAGACGACAGACTAGTGATGACATTGTGGTGGTGTAAGAGCTTATATAGACATCACGTTGCATGAAAGGACAGGAGGAACGGTGATGAAACTTGATTCAGCAGAAGCTTACGAGAGAGTTAGGTGGTCATTTTTGAAAGATATGCTCATAGATATTGGTCTCCAAAGTAGGTGGGCGGCTCTTTAGTCCAGTAACCCGAGTTAAGCTTGAGTCTGTTTATAAAATAAAGTATATTATAAGGTTTTAAAAAGTGTATTAATGTGTACCACGTAGACAAAAAAATTAACAGTATAAAAATTATATTATTTGGCTATAAAGAATAATCTTAGTATTTGAATTAATCATGATTTTTTATTTTTATATGATAGAGTTAGTTTTAAAGACATTGGCAAAATTAAATATTAATAAAATTGGTACACTTAGAGTTTTAGAATTAATTTTCACATTATATAAGGCTTCCTAATATAGCCCTCATGTATTTTTACAAAAATAAAAAAACAATAAATTTACGTGTGTTTAGAGACACTAACATGTTTACTCTATAGCTTTAAATCATTTTCAACTTTCAGATTTACGAATAAGTTTTATCATTATTACAGTTTTTATTATCAATAGTTGTACTGTTATTTGCTGATACTGTGGTCCCATCCAAACAATAAAGTCAATTTTTTATTTTACCAAAAGATTCTAAAAGTTTCACATTATATTTTTAAATCTTTACATCCATTACGGTAAGTATATACTAAAATCAAATAAATATGAATCAAGTATTATATTTTTTTTTCAATCTTAATCATGACATCAATTTATCTCTCTTATTGTTATTTTCATTTTTTTTAGATATATGAACTTTTATATTCATATTAGAGAGTGATTTTAAGAATACATGCAATAATTAAAGTTAAGTCATAATATATTAGTTCATTAATTAGTTAGAGTTTCATAAGGCTCAAAATTAGTTTTTTCAGTTATATAAAACTTATTGGTATGCAAATTAACTTATCAGGAAATAAAGACCTCATTAAAGATAATATTTTAGACCTTTAGAGACAATTTTAATGTTTATGACTTTAATTCTCATTGAAAACATAATTTGATGACATATCATATTTTTTGCATCTTAAAGTTCTTAAATATTCTCAACTATAGGTAATTAAGAATAATTTGATTTGATTGCACCATTTTCTTCTAGCTCATGTGTGATTTCTTTCTAAAATCTTATTTATACCTATATAGCTACTTTGTTGATCGTGCGGTCTTATCAAATCAAATAATTATCTTACAATTTGATTAATAATTTTATATATTACATAGATAAATTTGTTTAATAATTATGTTACGTGTAAATACATACACATTTAGTAAAATATAATAATTTTTATTTCCTAGATACATGATTTCTTATCTTCATATGAGAGAGTTAATTTTAAGAACATGGTAGTCAAAATCAAATTCTTAAAAAATAGCATATTTAGAGTTTTAGAAGCAAGATTAAATAAACTTAAAAATTAGGATCACATCCAAAATAATATTTGCATACTTTTAGATACACTGTTATGTTTAGTATATAGCTTTAAATCATATTTAACTATCAAATTTACGAATAAACTTTGCCATTATTGGAATTTTAGTTAAATATAATTCTAAGGTCATTTGTTGGTCGTGTGGTCTCACAAAAAAAAGATTACATCGAATTTTTTACTATACCAAAAAAGAAATTTAATGTTATACATTATATTAGACAAATTTTTACACCGACCACGATAAGCATATATTATAATACAATAAGTATGAAGCATTTGTTAAATTATTTTTATTGTTTCAATCTCAATTGTAATATCATTTTCTTCTCTCTTCTAAGTCTAATATGTTATTTTTATTTTGCAGATATATGGAATTTTATGTTCATATTAGAGACTGATTTTAAGAATAAAATAGTTAAAATTAAGTCATAATAAGTTAGTTCATTAATTAGTTTAGGTTTCAGAATGCTTAGAATTAGTTTTTCAAATATATAACTTTATTGATATAAAAGTTAACTTATTAAGAATAAGGACTCTATTCAAGATAATATTTGAGACTTTCAAAGATACTTATAATGTTTATTATAATTTTATTTTACATAGAAATTATGATATGATGAAATTTCATATTTTTGCATCTTAAAGGTTTGAAATGTTGTCAAATGGAGTAATTAAGAATAATTTGATTTAATTGCAAACTTTTCTTTTCTAGTACGTATATGATTTCTTTTCAAAATCTCATTTATACTTATATAGCCACTTTGTTGATCTTACTATCTTATCAAAGCAAAAAAATTGTCTTATAATTTTATTATTGATTTTATATGCTACATAGATAATTTTTTCAATGATTATGTTATGTGTAAATACATATACATTTAATCAATCATAATAAATTTGAATCAACTGTAACACAATTTTCTGTTTTAAATCTCATATGTTATTTTTTATTTTCTCAATTCATGGTTGTTTATCTTCATAGTAGAAAGTTAGTTTAAGAACATGATAATCAAATTTAATTCCTAAAAAGTTAGTAAATTTAGAGTTTTAAGAGCAAAATTAAATAGACTTAAACAATAGGGACCACATCCATACCTTTACATGCATTGAAATGTTTGGTATATATCTTTAAATCCTTTTCAACTATCATATTTACAAATAAGATTTAAAATTATTGTGATTTAATTAATAATAATTATACAGTCATTTGTTGGTTGTATGGTCTCAACAAAAAAATATATATAATGTCAATTTTTCTATTGTACCAAAAGGATTTTAAAGATGAATCAATTACTACATCATTGAAATAAAATAAAATAAAGATGGATCAATTATTACATCATTTTTATTGTATCAATCTCAATTGTAACATCATATGTTTCTTTTTAATCTAATATGTTATTTTTATTTTTTAGATGTATGGATTTGTATATTTATATCAGAAAGTGATTTTGAGGATAGAGTAGTTAAAATTAAGTCTTAATAAGTTAGTTCATTAATTAGTTAGAGGTTCATAATATTTAGAATTAGTAGACAAAATAAGGCCATGCAAGCAAAAGGTTTTTCTCCACTATATAAGACTTACTAATATGAAAACTAGTTACCAATAAATAATGACCCCATCCAAGATAATATTATTTTGTTTTAAAGATATATGAATTTTATATTTATATTGGAGAGTGATTTTGAAGATACAATAATCAAAATTAAGTATTAATAAGTCGATCCATTAATTAATTAAAGTTTCAAAACGTTTAGAATTACTTTTTCAATCATATAAGGCTTACTAATATAGAAATAAACTTATAAAGAGATAAGGACCTCATCTAAGATAGTATTTCAGACCCTTAGTGACACTTATAAAATTAGTTAGAGTTTCAGAATGTTTTGAATTAGGTTTTCAACTATTAAAGCACTTTTAAGATGATAATACTATTTTTGTTTTTTAGATATATGAATTTTATATTCATATTAGAGAGTGATTTTGAGGATTTAATAGTCAAAATTAAGTCATAATAAGTTAGTTCAACAACCAGTTAGAGTTTCCGAATGTTTAGAATTTTTTTTCTAATTATATAAGGCTTACTAACATAGAAATTAAGGCCCGACGACTTGGTGCACGATCTCATTATAGGGTAATTCATCCCTCAAAAGGCCTAACCAAGTAGGTATGAAATTATGGGCATAATCTTACAAGGCCAATCTCATGCTATCATACATTGATGTAGGATATCACAATCTCTTATCTCAGCTTCCTCGTTAAAGCTCAATTGCACATAACGCAAAAAATTCATCTGTAACTGATGTGAGATAGGTTCGGCCCATCTTTGGAGGGTGTTTGGAATTAATTATAGGATAGTCAAACCTAGATTAAATCAGATTTGTGGATGTTTGGCAAAAAAGATTAAGGGATTTAATCCATTTTCAAAAGTTAAAAACTGATTTAATAAATAATCCTCAAAAGTGAGAATTATGAAATAATCACTACTTTCATAATCAGGTTTGACCTTCTAATTTACTATCATATCCCCACATTTTTTACAAAAGACCTCTCATGCCCCTTAATTAATTAGATAGTTTATGGAGGTTATCTCTTCTCCTATTGCTAAACTCCTCCTACGGTTAACAGAGAGGGATACAGTCGCCCTCTTCAATTCCTCCACACCATTTCTGTAAGTTCTTCTATCTTCTCATCTTATAATCTTTTCTTCTACGTTATTGCAGATAGCTAACTCTACTTGTACTGTAATTGTAGGTTCCTCTATCTAATGATGCAACTATACCATTCGAATGGATGTGTTTCTAATTGTTGGCTTTTTTTTTTAATTCGTTAGGCTGTTGACATACCCCCAAAATTACAGGAGAGAGATTTCGCTGGCACTTCTTATATTCCTGTTTATGTCAAGTTACCTGTAAGCTTTCAGATTTAGTAAAAGCTACTCTATATACTTCGTATTTTCGTTTATAATTTGGTGGGTGGGTTTTTTGGTGTTTGGTGTGGGGGGAAGGTTCTTTCATATGCATCTTTTTTGCTACTCCGTCTTTTGGGTTCAGTGGGTGTGGTGGTGATCTTGCTTACAAGCTTTTTGATAGGAAAAAGGTTCCTTAAGAATTAAGATGCCTTACCTCTGGTGGGATTTCTCATGGCTTCAGATCTGCTGATGGTGGTGCCACAAATTGTTGGTTGATGTGTTTTTTGTTCTTTGCTACTCCGTCTTTTGGGTTCAGTAGGTGTGGTGGTGATCTTGCTTACAAGACATAAGTGAGAGTGGTTGTAATGACAAGAAAGTGTATTTGCTGTATGGGCATTAAAATCATCAGAAAGTAGTCACAACGATAAGTAGCTCTTCAAAGCCTCATTACAAAAACATAAGGTTTGAGTTAAAAATATACTGCTTGGCATACCAGACAAGTATTACTGATAGGATATGAGTCATCATGTTTGCCAGTAAAGGACAAGCTTTGTTTTCTGTTTACAACAGAAGAAGGAGGGCCTAAGTGTCTGACATGATTTCTTATAAAGTCTATTCTCTTTAAATGGAGGACGTACACTATATCAAACACTGTACTCGAGGTTCACAACTAGTAATATTATCGTACTTGGTACACTTTGAAATCCTACAGCCCTATCGTCAATTTTACAAAGTAACAATTTTATTTTATTGCTTTTTTCAGATGGAAATCCATGATGGTCCTAGCAATCAAGTTACCAAGGCTAGAGAAAAAGGAAAAAGTCCTAAAAAAAACAATAACTAAACATGCGTCTCAACCTAAAAAGAAAGATAAGGTACGTTCGGATGAATTTGCTAATGGAAAGTTTATTAAGCTTTATATGAACTAAATAAAAGGCGGAAATAAGCGTGGCACCCATTTTACTAGAGCTGGATAGGCTAATTTGGTGGGTGATTTCAATGCTATGACTAGGAGGGAGTATGATAAGCTACAAATGAAAAATCACTGGGATGTGTTGCGAAGAGATTGGCAACAGTGGGACAACTTGATGCACGGGGAATCTGGCTTAGGGTGGGACCCTGTTAGGAAGACCGTGGATGCCGCTGACTATTGGCGGGAGAGAAATATTGCGGTAATTGATTCCCAACCTAATATTGCACTACATCTGCTTATAGACGTAAATACTTAGTCAATGTAGTCTTTCATTACTACTCAGCTTAATGTCTTTGCTTGTAGAATAAACTTGGCTAAGTTCAAATACAAGAACTTCGATATCTACAAGAACTAATATGATCCAATGTTTAGGGACATAACTGCAACCGGTGAAAGAGCATATGCACCCAGCCAAAGCTTCCCTCCTTAGGGTTCTGGTGTTGGTTCAATGAGCTTTGGTGTTGATGATGATGATGATACCACTATTGGAGGAGAAGAAGGTGATATTGATGATGTCCAACCATTGGTGGGTGCTAGCTTGGACGGCATGACTACAAATGTGAATACAAGTGGGCTATAAATTGTGTTTCCAGAGCTTCCTAAGAGGTCACCACCTAAAACTGAAATCGCAACAATAAGCGAAAGAAGGTCAAGGTTTCAAAGTGTAGCTCATTGAGCGATCAAATTGATGGGATGCTTACACTGCTCTTAAACAAGAACGGTGAATCCCAATCTTCTAATGCTATAAAAAATTGCATGCAATAGTACTAGGTGAACTCCCAACAGTTATAAAGGAAACTCCACTGTGGAACTTTGCATGTAATTTGTTTATGAAGAAAGAAGCAAGAGAGGTGTTTATGAGTCAACCATGCCCTGAGACCAAGCTGTCATGGTTGGATTATAACTTCAACCTTGTTAAGCCATCTCAACTAGTCCCTTCCACATATTACCCTTCATACTTCCCTTCTTTGTAGGAATTTTTTTTTTTTGTCTTTTTGGTATCATGTAAGACACATTTTTAAACTTATTCGTTGAGATGAGTACTATGTTAATGTAGTCGTATTTGTTGTGTGGATATTAAGTTATCGAACTTCTTAAATTTGCTTATATTTGAAGATTTGAAATTCGTTAGAGACTATATATATGTGCTATATGTTTTCCTGTATGCAGTTCATTTTGCAAGCATATTCAGTTCCATATATGTGATGAATGCCACGGTTAGATAGAGTTATTTGGGGAGACATCTATGAGCTTTAATAGAGTTTTTGCGGATGATAAAAATAGTAACGAAGAGGAGTTATAGCATGAAAAGCGTTTGGAGGAGGAACAGAAATGCATATTAATATGCAATATAGTTGCCGAGGGCATTATTATGAGATTTAAGAACAATTATCTCCAAACACCATGTCGAACTTCACAAAGCACGAACGAAATTCATACTTGAGATTCTTGAAGGGAGTGAAACCTGTTGCTATCAACTTTTTCGCCTTCACCAAGAAGTTTTTTTTACAGTTGTGCGATGACTTAAATTGTTATGGTTTAAAAGGTAGTCGTGGTATGATGATACATGAAGAGGTTGGCATTTTTTTTTTTCATTCTAGCCCATGGGGTTGGGAATAGATTGGCTTAGATATGTTTCAACACTCTGGTGAGACGATCAGCAGACATTTTCACAAGTGTTGGATGTTGTATGTAAGTTATCAGAGGATATAATTAAGCCTAATTCCAACTACAATGACGTGGTTCCTGAATACATACGCACGTCGAGTAAATACTACCCTTTTTCAAAGTAAGTTTATTCTTCTTCGCGCTTATGATTTTTAGAACATGGTTTTAATTTATTCTTGATTTTGATAAGGTGCATTTCAATGTTTTCTATATATTGGAGCCATTGATGGTATGCATGTCAAGGCTAGACTCCCACAAAATAAACAAGCCAAATATATTAGGAGAAATGGATTTCCTACACAAAAATATCATGGCTGCTGTTGATTTTAACATGTGTTTCATATTTGCATGGGCCGGATGGAAGGGAATAGCTCATGATACTAGGATATTTGGAAGAGGCGCTTCGGAGACTAGAACGTAAGTTCCCACACCCAAGAGGAGGTTAGTACTTATAAGCTTTAGTTTTTATGAATATTTATGAAGACTTCATAGGTAATGAAGATGCTTTCACTTCTAATCTTATTTGGTAGACAAGTACTATGTTGTCAATGCTGGTTATCCAAGCATGAAAGGTCACTTGGCTCCATACAAAGGCCCCAACATATGCTACCTTCTCCTCGACTTTCGTCGAGGTAATCAAGCTGCACGTACGTATTCCTAGAGGACGTCAAGAGAAGTTTAATTACTTGCATTCTTCATTAAGGAATATAATTGAGCGTACATTTGGGGTGTGGAAGGCGAGATGGGCAATACTGCATGATTTGTCATACTATGACTTTGATGATCAAGCCAAGATCGTGCTTGGATCGATGACTGTCCACAATTATAATAGAAAAAAGGGTAGCTCTGACAATGCATTTGATATTGCTAACACAAGAAGGGTATTCTCCAAATGATGCAAATGGCGGATATGAAAACCATGAAGGAGGCACTCTATTTACCAGTGTTATTAGGGATGACATTGACATGACCAATGTTCGTGATGCTATATATGATGCGATTTCTGCTAGATAATATATATTTTTTTGCTTAAGATAAACTTTATTTGTAATTTGGGGATGTTATCGTACTATAAGCAATATCGTGAGATTGTTTGTTTTTTTAATTTAAAATAAAAGGTAACAACTTTTGTAGGTGCGTGAAAATAGTTATTTTCATAATTTATTTGGGCATTATAGTTATTTACAAATAAAAGTTATGTTAGCGTTGCTTAGATATCAAAAAATTATTTATTGAGTGTCCTCTATGATCATTTTGTCATAGTAAAACTGATTTAAGTATTTTTTTTATCCAAACACCTTTTATAGATTTAATCTAGTTTACAACTGCTTTTACCAAACAGCAAACTGATTTTAATTAAATCATATTTTGAAAACTGATTAAGATTTAAGCTGAATCTACTTTTTTTAATCAATCTCAAAAGGGCTCTTAGTTGCCCCAATCACAGTCTTGATGTGAGATATACACGAGTAAGTCTTCGTTTTCCTCAACCATTGACAACTTGACTAGATAGTCTAACTCGAGCATTCAAGATCTGATACCATCTATAACGACTGGATCCATGACCCCACAATAGGGAAATGCTTCCCTTAAAGAGCCACTCAAGTAAATACATGTGAGTTTATAGGCATGATCTTCTAATGTCGATCTCATAGTATCATACATCTGATGTAGAATATCATACATTGTGAGAGCTCTAAATCATTTGTGTTATTTTCCCATCGGTTAAGATTTGGAAAAAAAAGTACTTTGGCATTCCTATTCTCGAGCAGGTAGTGCACAAATGTATTTATAGTTACATCGAAAAGGTTCACAAAAGGATTTTGAGTTGGAAAGCCTCGACGATAATATTAGCTGGGAGGGTCACGCTAATTAAATCGCTACTTCGGGCTTTCTAGGATACTCAATGTGATCAACCAAAATGCCTAAATCAGTTTGTAAAGTTGTACATGAACGTATTAGAATATTTTTGTGAAGAAGTACGGCAAGAAAAGATCCATATATACGATGGGGGTGGAAAAAGGTTTTTAAGCAAGGATTATGTAGCCTTAGGAATTCAAACCATGTAGGCTATTATCGAAACATACATTGCTAACTTCTAATGGAGAAGTATCATGAAGGGAAGAGACTTGACTTAAAAAAAAATTAGATGGTGAGTTGGCATGGGGTGTGTGATGATGTGCCTCAAGAAATCTAGTTTTTGAGTCTCTCTCTACATCTTTATAGTGAAAAAAAATTAACAGGAAAAAAAAGGAAATCATATTGTTGACTCTAGATCACCAATAAAGCTAATCTAGTCTATGTAACCCTAGATATAAATTTGGGAACTAATTTATATGATGAAAAGGTGTTAGGCACATCATTTTACCCTAAATAGGTCTATACTTGTTTGCTTGGTTTTAAGATAGTGCTTTCATTCAATAGCTATTGATTGAGCCAGATTCACTACTCCACTTTCTCTTCAAGTGACGGATTATTATTCGTTGGCTGATTCTTGTGTATCCCACAACTTTAGCCTTTATTCATCTGATGCGTGGCCCTTCAACCTCTTATTCGATAGATGGAGAATGCCTCTTATTGCTCACCTTCTTTTCTTCACA
The DNA here is from genome assembly GCA_033070095.1 of Escallonia herrerae. NCBI lineage: Eukaryota > Viridiplantae > Streptophyta > Magnoliopsida > Escalloniales > Escalloniaceae > Escallonia > Escallonia herrerae. The sequence goes on along the minus strand of JAVXUP010002985.1, from coordinate 31,074 downwards.
ATTGAAGGAAAAATGATGTCCTTATTTTCATGAAAAGTAAGAACAAACAGTAACTTATCTAGGGGCTGTATGTTTACTGTTTTTGTTTTTCATTTTTGTATGATGATGAAAAAAGATGCTTTTTCACGTATTTTTATCATTTTATGTTTTCATTTCGGATCCAAATATCGAAACAGTGCCAAAAGAAACGAAAACACCCCGCCTTTTCTCACTACTCGGTTTACCTCTATTAGAGAAAAGTGATTAAGTCTCCACTATTCAACATTCCTATAATTAGTTTCTAAGTTTAGTTTACAGTTTACTAGGATAGTCTCACATTGTTGTTTCCTTGTATTTTGCTATTTTAATGTTGTAGTTAATGGTTTTACGTGTTATGCCACATCCGCAAATATTAAATTTACTTGAACGTTGAAGAACTTTTTATTTTAAATGTATTTTGTTATTTTCTATGTTTTTATTCGTGGCTTTATGTGTCATGCTACTTCGGTAAATTAATTTATTTATGCACGTTGTAAGGTGTTTATCAACGCCATGATAAACTTATTAAAATATTTTTCTTATTTTTCTTTTCTGTACTTATATACATAAAGGTAAACATATGCAAAGTAACTTTGGTAATGTATGGTGTGTGTGTGTGTTGGGGGGGGGGGGGGGGGGAGTATGTTGTTAACTTATTAAAGGGAAAGGGGAATAGGAAGGCCACGCACAGGGAAAGGGAAAGGGAAGACATTAAGAGGAAAGAGAAGGGGAAGGAAGGGGAAGGGGATGCCTCAGACAAATGAATAAGTGGGCCTGAGAAGACGTGAAGGGAAGGGGATTTATAGGGTAGAGTGGGCCGGCGTGGGGGGATTTTGTAACACTTTGAACCACACGGTAATGCTAGCCGGTTGATTTAATTTAAGCGACGACTTTATATTCAAGATTTAGAGTTGATTTCTATAAGCGAATTTTTCTTGGTAAACTTTAGCGACGATGTTTTAACTTAGCGTCGATATTTTTTTAATTAGCAATTTTAGCGATGAAAATTTTAGTTAGCACCGATAGTTTAAGTAGCGACTCTTAATGACAAATAGTAAAGCAAGGTTAGGTAATGACTTGTTAAAATTTCCTAGTGCATTATTTCATCATAAATAACCATTTTGAAACTTTTTGAAATAATAAAAAGTTGTGGGTAAATTTAGGATAACTAACAAAAGTATAAGGGGATTTTGGTCATTATTCCTTTTAGGGTTTTGTTATATATATACAGCTAAGATGGCACGGTCGACCCTAATTCTATTTCCATAAATCAAAAGGTAATCTCTCACATTCGGCTAGGGAAGAAATTAGAAAAATGATAAACCCTATGGTTTGCGCCACAAATTCCATCCCCAAAAATCATATTTTGACTGTGCTTCAACTATATCAACTGTACTTGAACTGTTCGATAATTATAGTCGATGATAACATTACTGTTTCGATCGTTATTACAGAACCGTACATGAGATTTTCACCTCATACGGCTCCTCGAAAGTCACAAATAAATCTAAGGACCCAGTCGGTATTATTTATCTTTATATGTTTATACAATAGATAAAGTCAAAATCGATCGTAAGGCCCTAAATCAGACAATGTAATTTTGTCTGCCATAGTTATCTAGTTATTTTTAATAAATTAAATAATAAAGTACTTCTGAATTGATCTTATCTTTTAATCATTTTAATTTTTCTTTGTTGAGTAATAACTTAATCCTTGAATAAAATGTTTCTTGTAGCAATGCAATATCAATAGATATTTCAACCTAGCATTTAAAATTACGAAAAATAATTAGAGATTGCATTAGTTCACGAATCATAACAAGAATTCTATCTCTAAAATATTTAATAGTAAAGAAAGAATCAAAAAAGATATCTTTTTTTTTCTAGTGCAATTATATTTTTCCTATTTTCGTTCTTATTCTCCTTTCTCATAAAAACAGGGACTTTATTAAACAAAATAAAGGATTACTTCGTTCTTGATAGTTAGTTACTTAATCGGTGGATAGGAGTATACTCTGGATCAGAATCGTGGGGAGTACTCCTTGATCATTTTTACCAACTTAAAGCCCCAATTAGAATTCCCTTTATGCACAGAAAAATCCTGTGGAATAACTTACATAATCTCTATTACAAATCCTTTTTGTAACTTAGTGTTCCTAACTATCGACTCATTTTTGCTTAATTTCCTGTTAAGGAAATCCACGTATGGGAATAGATAGTAAAACCCCCCATGCAGTTGATCTTTTGAACCCGCTTCTTGCATGATGAAAGGAAGAGAAAAGAAAGAAAGATAAAGAATAAGAAGAAAAAAGATAGAATTGAACAACCGTACGAGCATCTTTTGTACATTGCATACGGCTCTAAAATAAAATTAACCTTTACCTTCCTCCAAAGAAAGAGAAAAATAGGATTTATCAAACCCAGATAGGTAAATGGTCAAATAACCAACCTTCATTTCGGAGGAGTTAAAAAATACTATGATGATTCTGTTGCTTATATATTTATAATTTTTTTGTTTGTGGTTCACCAATCCCAAAGTTGCTTTTTGAGTTGATCAAATAAAATAAGAAAAAGATAATTGTATTTTTTTTGGCACCTTTGCATAACATAAATATTATTTGTTTAGAGTCTCGAGTGTGAAAAAAAAGGTTTGTAACGCTGAACAGGACTCCCGATAGATAAATCAAATCAGAAATACCCTTTATCTCATACTACTCTCTCGATACATAATCTAATGTTTTGAAAAAAAAACAATAAAAAAAACTTTCTTATATCGAATTCAAAGTGCCATGCTATTATTACTTAATGTTCATATTTCATATGGCGAAGGCATAGTCTTCTTTTTTTCTCTCAAATAAAAACCTCGTTGGCACCAAGCGTGAAGGAATGCTAAACGTTTGGTAATTTCTCCTCCGACCAAGATTCCATTGAAGCGGCTAATACCATGCATATTGTATGTACATCTGGTCGCACAAATTGCATAGTATCATAAATAGCTACTCCGGGTATTACCCATCCACCACCAGGAGAATTTGTAAACAAATACTGATCCTTGGTATCATCCTCGATACTGAGATATACCTTAAGACCAATAAGTTGATTCGAGATCTCGCTATCAACCTCTTGGCCTAACAAAAGTAATCTTTCTCTATAAAGTCGGTTGATTAGGGTAAAATTGTATCCCTTAAGAACCGTGCAGACGCCTTTTGACGCATATAGTTCAAAAAAAATTGTGAAAAATCAATGTGTAGATTCCAATCCTTATTCTTTTTTCATAACAGGCTCTCTACGACTTCTAACAAAAGGACTTTTTCTTCGATTTTTTAATAAAGACAAGTTTTGACTCCTTATGAAATTAACTTCTCATTGATGTATTATTTCATCGAGATCCAATCCAAATCACGATGTCATTTTCTTGTTCCGGAATGGGTCCATGTAATCTTTTTAGGTTTATGTTCTACTCCGGGTAAGGATTCGCCCGATTTCGATTTGAACATATATGACAAATGCTCCCATTACCACTTTCTTTTTTCAATTCATGCCTTACGCCTAATATTTGATGTATTCATGCATATGACTCGATTGATTAACAGGTTGAGATTTCTTTTCTTTCCAATATATGATCTCTTTACAAATAGGAATCATTTATGATACAAGTAGTAATCATAGATATATTACCGATTGGTTTTTTTTTTTTTTTCTAAATGGAGCCTGTATACTTCATTTTATTAGTCCAACTAACCAAGCCAACCATAAATTACTCTAATTGAGAATAGTAATCCGAAGAGAGAGAGAGAGAGAAGTAATGTGAAAGAGATTTTTCGGCGTTTGGATTTCTTCTGGTAAACTTCTTTTTAAACCTTTCTTATGATTTAACTTCTTACAAATTTAAGGGGCGAAGAGGGCCGTTGGGTGAGGGTTTTCTGTGGATTGTTGCGAATGCCAAAAGAGAGATGATCTTATGATCATGCAAGGGCTTTGATGGCACCGGTCAATGGTGGGTTACAGGTGTATGGGTTTGAAGCCGTGAGGGCCATGGCTAACGTGGACATGAGTTTGCGGCACCACCTATGGCTCTATAAGGGTAGAAGTAGCTGTGGCGACTACGATTTTGATAGAGAAAATAGCCACGAGGGCTGTGGATTTGGAGAGAAAGCAGTCGCGAGGGGCTGCGGGTTGGTGTGCTTTGGATGTGGGTGAGGATGCGGTAATGGAGTAGCTGTTGTGATGGTAGCTGCGAGTGCAGGTGCATTTTTTTGAGTGTAGTATGTGTGTGTGTGTGTGTGTGTGTGTATTATGTGTTGTGTACGTATATATAAGTAGGTGCAGTGTGGTGGCGAGCATGTGTACCAGTGCGAATGAGTGGGTATGTAGGTTTGCAAGGAAAAGAGAGAGAGATGTGGCAGTGGGTTTGAAGTGTTTAAAATGGGTGTGGGTTGCTAGGCAGCCGTGGGTATGTATATTGTGAATTTGGTGTATGAGTTGTACACATAAAAGAATGTATAAGGCATCATGTATTGTGGGTGTTGGAAAAGAAAAGTGATAACTGAGTAGGAAGGAGGAGCAAGCAAAAAGAGAAAGAAAAGGAAGAAGAGTAGACCCGTAGGAGCATGCTTGTGTTTGTGTATGCATGAGTGTGCGTGTGTGTGTGAGTTTAGTGCAAATGTGTGTTGGTGTGAATCTGTGCATGAACAAAGTGGTGTGTGCTTGAGAGAAAGGTATGTGTAACTGTGTGTGTGTGTGTGTGTGTGAGCCGTGTGCATGATTATTTTTTTTGTGTCCAGTCCATATGTGTGTGTGTGTGTGCGCGTATGAAGCTGTCAAAAGGCAGCTGTGTGAATGGTGTCACTTTGTGTTTTCCTTTGTCCATGAGTAGAGGAGTAAGGGAGAAGAGGGGCTGTCAAACAGCCCCATTAATGGGTGTATATGTGTATTTGTGTAAGTAAGTGGTGTATGTGTGTGTGTATATATGAAATGGGTGCATGTGTGTTTGCTACGTAACAAGTGGTGCGTGTGTATATATTGTGTGATTTTAGGTGAAATGAGTGCATGAGTGTGTGCATATGTGTGTGTCTTGGGCAAATAAGAAGAGAAGCTACTACCATGAGGTAGTAGCTGTTACGGTGGCGTGTGTATATTGTGTGTGTGTGTGTGTGTAGTGGACTGAAAAGATTGTATAAAAAATAAGGTTTGTGCTCATGTGTGTGTGCATGCATAAGTGTTGTTGTAGGAAGTGGGTTGAGAGTTGAGTTTTGGCGAGGAAGATAAGAGGTAGTAGCTTGTAATGGTGGTGGAGGAGTTAGTGTGTATTTGTAGGTTTGTGTGTGCTTGTATGCATATGTGTTTGTGTTTCAAACCTGTAATGAGTGTAAAGTGGGTGTAAGTAGAGTGTGTATAGTGTGTGCGAAGACATGCAATGGTGCTGTGAGTGGTTGTGTGAGTATTGGGGTAATGAATAATAAAGGGAATAAGCTATGCGCGCTCATGTGCGTACACGGGTAGCGTTAGGTTCGATACGTGCATTGGATAGCGTATAGTAAACATTAGCACGTGAAAATTTAAAGTATAGTACCTTAGGCTATATTAGAATTTCTGGTAAAAGTTTATAATTGTCTTAAATCATATGTATTTTTAATATTTTCTATAAACTTAGATTTGTAAAATCTGTTGGAGCCTTTAAACTCATGAAAATGTTCTGAAAAAATATGAATAATGTTTTTATGATATAAATAAGACTCAGTTTGAATTTAATAATTTTTAGTTGATTTGATGTGATTTCCGTATCGCATTGGTTTTAACAAAACGAAAAAGTTAAAAATAGTTTTGATGCATTTTAAATTGTGATTTCAATTTCTATAATTTTTATAGGTATTCTAAAGCGGTTGTAAAAAAATTATGGGACTTTATTTTCAGCTAGAAATAATTATGGCTATTTATGGGTTTTTACGGCATTTAAAGAAATTATTTTAATTCGAAAATATTCAAAAATTTATAAAATTCATATTTGACTTTCTATAATGTTTTAGGATATAAAAATATTTTATTGTAATTTATAATAAATTTGGGATATTGTTAAGCATTAAAGAGTGTGCGAGATTTTCGATTAGGTTAACCGTGTGTGAGGCCTGCTTTGGTTGCGTCGTTCCAGGTTAGGAATGAGTACGTTTTGGGTAGTTGATATCAGGTCTATAGTGTAGCAGTATAGATTGCTTTCTGATACATGACTTGACAAATCTAGGTATACTCAAAGAATCTTGATCGAGGTCGATTAGCATTGCTTAGCTTGGATCTAGATAAGGAATTCTATCTGAAGCCTATATCATTGTCTGGTTTCAAATGCTTTATTATAACAGTTATACAGATTACATTGAATGTTGATTTTTTATGATTGATATAAAAATGTTTTTAAACTGCCCATGAAACCCTAATTTGAGTCGTTTAGCAATCGTTTAAAATTTTGATTCATATTTATCTGTTTATTGACTCAATCATTGTAAAATATTTTCAGTTCTATTTATTGCTTCTCAACGTTGACATGAGTTAGTAATCTGAGAGTTATAAGGATAGTCTGTATTGCTGAAGTTATAAGGATGGTCTGTATTGCTGGAGTTATAAGAATAATTTATTGGTTGGGTTAAACTAGTACCTAAATGGATTAGTCAGTTTACATATGCATATGTAAAGCATATCGAGCACTGTCAGGGTGGCTTTGCTATACTGTACTGTTCATGTCATTGTTATCTATTTATGTTTTATTGCACTTGAAATGTTTTGAAATGATTATTGATTTAAGGGATTGAGTTGATACTCATCCCCATGTTTATATCGAAACAGTTGAGATTTCATTTAAAAGTATTTCAAAAAGATTGTTTGACTTGAATGTATAAATCATTTGAATCGTTTGTCTATATCAAAATGCTGTGTTTTATTGAAAATGCTTTTAAAAAGTTTCGTTTGAATTTATATAAAAACTCGTCAGAATCGTTTTGTTGTTTTAAAATCCTTGATCGACCTTCCTGAGCTCTCGAAAGCTCACTCTCCTTTGACTTCCTTTCCGCATGTGATCATCAACAATAGGATATTTAGAGTGATTACAGCCTGAATAAGAAGTCGACTAGAAATGTTATTATTTCTCTTAGTTAAGCCCATGCGAGGGAAGAAATGTTTAACTTAGTTTTTCGAGTATTTAAGTTTTAGTGTTTTATTTAAGAACAATATAATTGAGAGTTCGAATTATTGTAGAAGCTCTGATACGCATCGGGGCTTTCTTATCAAATTTAGGTAATCAAATGAATAAGTTATTGATCGATCAATTGTCTAATGTTCTGGAAAATTTTGAGATGTTACATATTTTTTATGGTTGACCCAAGTTTTTCTTGGGAGATGTAAAAGGTGGGTATGGAGGGGTTATTGAAAAGGTAAATGAAGGGTATAATAATAATTTGTTAGGTTAGAAGTAGGGTTAAAATGGGAAGTTATGGGTACAAACGGTGTAGAAAATACTAAACATGCAAGAATGAATCCAAAAAAGTTGATAAAAATAGAAATGAAAATGGTAAATGTACAAGAATAGCTGGAAAAAAATAGATACGGAGAACTGACAAAAAACGATAAAAGTACACAATCAGATTTTAGAACTGAATACAAAAATATGGGAAACAAAAATACAAAACAAAAACAGGAAATGAGAAAGCCTAAACATACAACTCCCCTAATAATTGGTCTGAACTGAGGGTTAGAGCTGAGTAGCCTATGTACCCGAAGGAAGCCGAACAAATTTATTATCAAAACAAGTTTATCAAAGACTTAGACTGAGTACTGGAATGAAAATTAGACTTAGTATCCAAAGATCAATATCAAGATTTGATCGTTGAAAGGAGATCTAAAACTATATAAGAACAAAAGATTTATCATATTTGTCGATCTGGATTTGTGGGCTATTCATTTTGATGTATCCACAAAAAGCACAATTTAAGATACAAGTGTGTAAATACTTGTATGGCGAATGAGATCTCATGTGTGTGAATACATGTATAGGGAATGGGATAAAGACATATTATATCTCTAATGAAAAGCCACCTAGAATAATATCAGCCTCCCTCTCTGGGGAGATTTTTCAATGCGTTTAGGGGGTGTTTAGGGTATACTCATATAGAGGCATGGGGTTTTAGGGCTGTACAAAAAGTTCCACAAAAGAATAGGATGCAATCTTAGCCACCATCAGAGAATATAATGAAAGACACAAGTACCCTTTGCCGATCGGGACACTTAAATGTACCAACCAGTTTACTTTTGCTCGCAAATTTATTTTAAAGCCCTTTATCTTAGAAGGAAAAGCTTACTGTAAAAAAAATGCACATGGAATAGGTAGAAAACCAACCTAGTACTTATAAACCAGCACACATAGTTGACTGGATAAAACTGGACTGACTGGAAAAAAAATCAAATAAAGTCTATAAATATATACTTGCCTGACCAGAATTGACTAGACTGAGCTGAGCTGAGCTGAAGTGGACTAAAATGCATAGTAAAGTCTAAAAAAATCAGGTACTTATAAGGTAACGTCAAATTTTCGAACCAATATTGGTTAATGAATATCCTGTTAATTAATGTTTTTATAGCCCCATTTTCGTCAAAAGAGGTGAAGAAATTGTTATGCGAGTACTGTATTGCTAATGAATATTGGGATTTGGGACTGGACTCGGTCAAATGAGCTTCTTATCAAGGATAATCCACCTCTGGGAACCCAAACCTGCACTAACCACCAATATCGCTAATATGCATCCTTAAGCATCACTGACCGAGAACACCACCGTCGCACCTACCACCAGATCGACATCACGATTGGCGATCACCTCAAAAACCCTACTGACCAACCAATATGTAACTGCGACAACTATCTCTAAATGTCATAAGCCATTAGTCAGCAACCGCCTCAAAATCACGACCCACGATTGTTGTCGTAACCACCAGCCTAATCATTGTCGCCAACCACCACTATCATTGTTTACCACCACCGTCACCGCCCAGCAACGTCCCTCACAGCCACCGATCCTCTTAGAGATCGGCTTGCATCAATTTACTGGAACCAATGGCCCAACTTTCTTCCCAGTATAACGTATCTTTCTTTCCCTTTCTATATGGAACTCGATAATCTCCTATAGCTAGGGTTACAACAAATATGTTGTAACCCTGTTTATAGCCATTGGATCACTTTTGAGGGTTCAGATCATGCCATGTTAGCGAAATGCCCCAAACAATGCATTTTGGAGGAGACGACTCCTTTTTATCATTCGTACTTTTATGGCACCTTCTTATCCAATGACGACAAGGACTGTATATGAACTGAGTTCGAGCCAAACATGGTTGTGTTCGAACTTGGTTCGTTTAAGTTTTGGTATGTTCAAGCTTGGCTCGAGTTCATTAAGAGCAAAAAATTCAATGTTCGAACTTGGTTCGAACATGACGAGGACTGTATATGAACTGAGTTCGAGCCAAACATGGTTGTGTTCGAACTTGGTTCGTTTAAGTTTTGGTATATTCAAGCTTGGCTCGAGTTCATTAAGAGCAAAAAATTCAATGTTCGAACACGGCTCGAGTTCATGACTGAAGAACTCGGGCTTGACTCGCTCCACTCGTTTAACAATATGAGTTGAACTCGAGTTCGAAAACTCGGCTCGTATTCGAGTTCAACTTCCAGCAAATCCATAAATCCCTAAATCTGCAAAAGAAATCCTCAAATCTAATCAAGCTAAAATGAATTAAAATGATATTATATAAGATACAAGAAGGATGCAAAATAAAACACTACAAATTAAAAGAGATCTTGGAGATCTTGATCTATTGGCGATGCAAACAAAGACACGGCATGATGCATGCGCCGCGACGGGGTGACGATAACTTCGAAGACATGTGCCGGCGACGGGGAGATGAAGACTTCAAAGACATACGACGACGAGATGATGACTTCAAACTTCGAAGAGATGCGATGATGGCATCGTAGACAGGCAGAGACGACATCATAGATGGTGTCGTTGACGGTGTCGAAGTCATGATGTGCATGCATGGAGAGAGGGAGAGAGACGGGGTGGATGGGATATGTGCGATCTGTGAGGCGCGCCCACGCGGACGTGTGTGTGTGTGACGGGGAAAGGATGGAGAGCAGACGGTTGTGGCATGTGTGTGTTTTGTATGTGTTTAGGTCTAGGTTTAGGTTTTAGTTTATATAGCTAGGGTTTCTTAGATGTTGGGCTTCACAGAATGGGCTAATCCCATTGGGCTAATTAACTTTAGGGCCTCAGTTTAAAGTATTAATTTATATGATTATGAAAATGTTAATTTTTTAAATATATTATAATTAATTTATTATTTAGATGAGTTGTTAGCGAATACATTTGCGAACATTTTGGAGTGTTCGTGTTCGGCCCGTTTAATAAATGATCTTTACAAACCTGTTCATGTGCGGTTCGTATTTATACGAATGAATGCGAATGAGTTTTTAAGGAGAACGAACCATGAGCCGTTCGTGAACGACTCCCTAACGACGACTCTCAAAATTCTGTTTCTTCTCTCTCTACAATCTATATGCCGGTGATGACCTTTCACCTTTCAGTAACAATGTAGCCATATAGCATTGTCTCTCGTCTCCCCTCTCTCGCCCATGGCCCTGTGCTAAAACCACGGTGCCAGCCACTGATCTACACACCACCACCATCATCGTCGTACCTCAAGCCCACCACCATCAGCACCCGAGATTCACACACCATCACATAACTACCGAACCGACCACCGTGATCTAAACAACCACCATTACACTGTCCCTCACTCTGATCACAAGCATCAAGCACCACCAATCTAACCACAATCGTCCCTCACCCACATGTTGATGTTATGAGCACCCACAATGAGAACAAGGCAGATTGATTTCTATAGAGCTAGGGGTTAATTTCATACGTGGAGTTCTAGAGACAGAGAGAGAGAGAAGGGTTTTTGGAGAGAGAAAGATAGAAAAAAGATTGTTTTGACGATCGTTAACTCCAAAGTGTAAAGTCTGGACCGTTAACTCCAAAGTGTAGAGTTCAGATGTCTTCTGTGTGTGTGTGTGTGTTTTTTTGGGGGGGGGGGTGCTGACATGGCACGATCCGGACCCTCAAAATTGATACGATGGCTATAAATAGGGTTTCATCACATCTGTTGTAACCTATCTATAGTAGACGATTTAAGTCCTCTCTATATGTCTAGAGATATCACATCGACCTTGACAAAGATACCTAAATATCTCTGTTTTGCATTTAATACTTGTCCTTTTTAGGTTCATTATTTAATACAATTGTTTTTCTCGTATCTGTAAGCGAACATACATTAAAAGAAAAAAATAGTGTATAAATTACTTTTCAGTGGTTAATATCACATTAGCTTTGAACATGGATCAGTCAAATCTTTGAAAACCCATCTAGGCCATCTTGGATGGTACTAATCATTCTTTGAGCCCTAACAATGAAGTTTCTTAAAAAGTTATAAATATTGGCAATACATTACAGGAGATATTTCCATACTAACAAAAAAAAAAAGGACGAGAATGCTGCCAAATTTGTTGAGTGCCATGATGAATGGATTGCCAAAACCATCAAGGGTTATATACACGTTAGTATCCTAAAAGTACTACGAAGTCTCATTTGAGGGTCTTAAAGTTTATTTTTTTTATACATAAGGGTCTGTGATTTCAAATTTGCAATAATTAAGGACTTTTGTCCAAATTCCTAACATTCTAAGAAAACCCGTCAAGGGCAAAATTGTCCAGACAGGTTTAATTTTTTCTCTTCTCTTTTTCAACTTTTCTCTTATCTTCTTCTTTAATTTCTTTTCTCTTCTTCTTCAACAAATTTTCACCCACCTCCTCCCTACCCAGTTTGGCACTTATCCAAGCCCCATCAACGATCTAGCATACACCGATAAGCCAAATCATCCAAATCGGCATCACCATGGTCAAACCACCACCATACTGTCTTGCCTCATCAGATCACCATTATCGTCGGTGCCAATATCATAAGCACCGTGGCGCACCAACATAGTCTCCGTCAACAATCGATTAACATCATCGCCGGAGAACACCATATCGGGCAAATCTCCATCACCTGACCCACCAACATAAACCCATCCCCGAGGACCATCATATCGGTGGGATCTCCATCACCTGACCCACCTTTTAACTAATCTAAATGAAACTCCATCGGGCAGGACCCGAGGGCCTACATATGGGTTTTGATGAGGTCGATTGGGAACATGGCCATGTGCTTGACCATGCCGGCGATCGAGCCGACGATCATGAACTGCCAGAAGTGGAGGTCGTTGTGGGCCACTGAGGTGGCAATTTTGGCACAAAAATCGAACGGGTGTGGGACGGGGATGAGTTCGAGATTCTAAAAATTAGGTGTGGCCTCGGTGGCCATTTGGGCTTTGAGGATTGGGGTTTTTGGTGGTTAAATTGAAATGGGTTGTCTCCATACAAGGGCTCAGCTCTCTAGAGATAGAGTGGTATGCATGTGTAGAAATGAAGTTAGAGAGAAACAATGAGATTGGTATAAGAGAGAAAGCGGTCGAGGCTTGTAATAGGTCAAGGGGTTGACAAGGTGGTTCTGGGAATGTGGCCTGAGATGAGATTCTTACAATGGATTAGGGTTCCAAAAATCAAGGAGTTTTACAATAAAAAACCAAATATGGCTTGACAAAATTGCCCCTGACGGAAAGGGCTAGATAGTTAGGAATTTGGATGGAAGTCCTTACTTATTGTAAATTTGAAATCACAGACCCTTATGTATAAAAAAAATAAACTTTGGGACCCTCAAGTGAGACTTCCTGGTACTTTCAAAGTACTAACGTGTATTTAACTCAACAATCAAACTATGACATGCTTCAGAAATACATCTATTCATATCATTCATTTTCAGTTCGACTACTTTAAGATGTCAAAGAAATTTGGGATTTACTATCTTGGGGATACGTCACTTCTCACCTTGCTCACCAAACTAGCTTTTGGGGACAACCTCTGTAGTCTCTCTGCACCTATGGATCGTAGATGCACTCTATTTAGAATCAGTTAACACTCTCTAAATCGAAGAAGGACTGCAACACCGACAATAAAAAAATTTACTACTTACCAAGATCATCAACATTTGGTTTAGTTTTTTATGACTCTAGCGGGATGATTTTGAGTCTGTTAGAGCCTTTTTTTCTACATCTTAGTCCTTTTCCAACCCTTGAAGTTGTTATTTCTGACCTTCTTTATGAAGAAACATGGCTTGGTTCACTTAAATCACATCAAATTGATGTAGTTCTAGCCATTTCTTCTTTTTGCCCTTTAAATGGGAATTTCTCAGGTCAGAAGTGGTGCAAATATTGTCATGAATCTAGTCATTTTCTTCTTGATTATCCTTCTAGAATTCACAAAGTGTGTTACCGAAAGGGGCTGATCATCATTCAGAAGATTGTCCTAAGAACCCCAATAAGCAATCCACCAATAATCGACCTTAAAGCACTCAACCTACTTTCAAGTTTTGGTTCCAACACGAATGTTGTTACTACGGATTGTCATACTGAGAATTTCAGTTCCACTTTTTATATCTCTATTACTGACATCGCTGATATCCTCAAACAAGGTCTCTTTAACACTGCTAATCGTCCTTCCACTACATTATCTGCCACTTCAAGTGACTCTTCGTTATGAACTATGAAGAGTTCATAGTTCTTTGACTCCAGTTGTTGCAATCACGTGACATCACATCTTGTTAATTTTTTTCTTCTTGAAATCACATACCACCAATGCCCAGTTGTTCATACATCTAATGGCTCTCTTTGCATGCGAGTCATATTGGTGACGTTTCTACATTAACCCTAACTCTGTCAGAAACTTACTTTTTGCCAAACCTCGCTCTCAATAAAAATTTTATTGGTCAATTACGTGAACTTGGTCTTGACTTGCATTTCATGGGTTTTAGTCGTTCTGTAAAGAATCCAGGTATTGGACAGATGTTTTGGATTGGCTGTGAAGTTGAACGATTGTATGAGCTCACTAATTTTTGCATTCCATTTATCTTTTCTTCAAAATACTGCTCTGTTGCATCTACATCATCGAAAACTCCTATGGAGTTCTAGTACTCTCGAATAGGTCATTACCGTTCACTCAGTTATTGTCCTTGGTTTCTAGTGGTTAGTTAGGCATTGTAAAAAAATGAACAAGTTGATTGCTTGCCTTGTCAACTTGCCAAGCAAACGACCTAACCATTATAACAAGTTCATTTATCGCATTTGCCCCTTTTGACTTAATTCACTTTGATATATTAGGACCTTCTCCCAATCTTACCATGAGATGATCTAAATACCTTGTTATTTTCATTGATGATTATTCTCGCTTCATATGACTTTATCATATGCAAAATCGATCTGAATTATCTAAAACTTATTGAACTTTTGCCAACATGATACAAACTCAAATTTCTTGCAAACCTTTAACATTTTTGAAAAATAAAAATATATTAGATAATAATAGATGAACACATAACATGTTCACTTGTACATCATACTGTATATAAAGAGAAAATATGGTTTGGTGTAACACCTTTTTGGTGTTACACCTCTTTGGTGTTACATAACTACCTATTTAGAACAGTGACAAATGACATCCTATTATTTTTTCTTGAAAAATTCATAAAACAAAAGTTTAAATAGTGAATAACTACTTTTAATTTTTATAATACATAATTTATTTTACCAAATGTGATAATAAATCTTTATACTTAATGAAAATTTTAAATTATTAATTTTTATTTTTTAGACACGCATCGTGTGTGTGTGTGTGTTACGGTACAGCCGACTCGTATATATTACTTTAATTGTGCCCGTGCATAACAAGGGTTTTAGTTGGTAAAACGGGCCTTACGCAACAGAGTTTCCTTTTAGGGTTTTATTTTACACTCCACACTCCCAAAACCCAGCCCCCAAATACAAACGCGCACGCAGGAAATCAGCAATGGACGACGTGTGCGAAGGGAAGGACTTCTCCTTCCCGAAAGAGGAAGAAAAGATCCTCCAGTGGTGGGGGGACACCAAGGCCTTCGAGACCCAGCTCGCCCGCACCGAATCCCTCCCCGAATACATCTTCTACGATGGGCCCCCATTCGCCACCGGCCTGCCCCACTACGGCCATATCCTGGCCGGCACGATCAAGGACGTCGTGACCCGGTACCAGACCATGACGGGCCACCACGTGACCCGCCGGTTCGGGTGGGACTGCCACGGCCTGCCCGTGGAGCACGAGATCGACACCAAATTGGGGATTAAGACCCGAGAGGACGTTTTGAAGATGGGGATTGGAAATTATAACGAGGAGTGTCGGAGCATTGTCACGAGGTACGTGGAGGAGTGGGAGAAGGTGGTGGCGAGGACGGGGCGGTGGATCGATTTCAAGAACGATTACAAGACGATGGATTTGAAGTACATGGAGAGCGTGTGGTGGGTATTCGGGCAGTTGTTCGGGAAAGGCCTTGTTTATAGGGGCTTCAAGGTATATAATGTGTGGGTAAGGGTTTTTGTATGGTTTGAGTAGTGGGTTACGATTTGTTTTGTTTATGACAGGTTATGCCATACAGCACGGGGTGCAAGACACCGTTGTCCAATTTTGAAGCAAACTCAAACTACAAGGTTTTAAGATTGTTTTGACTGCATTTTGTTGCTACTCTTACTACTACTGACTTTCCGTTGAACTATTGTTGGATATTGGTCTTGAACGTTTGGGTATGGTAGATAAGAACTCTTGCTATGTGTTTTCTATAACACGTGCTTGTTGTTAAGCAAAAGAAAAATCTGCTAGTGTCTCCATGTCGGGAACTTCAGATGGAAGTACATTGGTTATAGAAAGAAATGAAGAGATTGAGAAAGACAACTACTACATGTTTGCATATGCGAACGGTATGCAGTTTGTGCTTAGCAGGCAAATAAGGTAGATACTTTCAAACGTTAGTCCAACAACTTCTAAGCTGTTGGTATTGTCAGCTAAAAGAAATAGAAGACCTGATTAGTACCACCCGGAACACCTTGTAAGCAATAGAAATGACTTGAATACTAAAGGGGCGAAATGACATTGTTTTTCATTAGTAGCAACCACCCGTCCCTGCGTTGAGTAACATTGAAAGAATGTAAGGCATGCACGATTCATATAAGAATAATAAAATGTTTTATATCATTCGTTTTGGTTTGAATTGAGCTTTAATTTTAATTTTTTTTGGGGGGAGGGGGTTGGGTTATTTATATGTTGGCATACGTTACATTAAGCTTGTGGATAGTTCAGTATTATTGGTTACATGGTTGTGAGTTGGAAATGTCTCGTGTGCATTTTTCTTATTAAAGGCATTGGGGCTTTCGCTTTCAAAATTATACTCAGTTTTGTTGAGATATGAAAATTAAAGCACGAAAAATAAAGGCTAATGGAGAGAAGAGAAGGAAACAACAATTGTTAGATTCTTACTTTTCGACATATCTCGATATATAAGATAGATCAACTTTGGATAACATATAGAGGATAGTGATGGAGACATGGTTGCAAACAACAAATCCAGATTGTGTAACGACATGAAATGATCATCCCACAGTTTGAAGCTTTCTACAAGAGACTTGCTGTCCAAACCCTTGCTGTAAAGTTCTCGTTCAATTACCGCTTTGTGAAGGTTTGGTTGAGAGCGAGCTTCTCAGGTGTACAACTGTGACAGTGGTCCATAGTGCTCGGATCCATCCATTGGTTCTTTATTGGCTATGACACAATGCTCCACACTTTTGCTCTCACCATTCGAGATTATCTGCAAAGACTAATTTTTGAATTGATTGCGATTTGTAAAAAGAGTCCCATTAAACTCTTCACTTTTCCCCTTTCAAGAAAAATATGTCATTCAAGAGGACCCTTGTCGGAATGAGTTTAATTTTAGCCTCACAAATCCAATTATGGACCCAATTTACAGCAATACCACGTAATAATTTCTGGAATTAAATTGAAAAAAAAAGCAGTAGCAGCAGCAGCCAAAATTCATTGAAGAAGTCTGAAATGAAAATTGCAGAGGAAAGAAAGGAGCTGCAGAAAGAATAAAGAAGAAGAAGCAGGATAAGTGAAAGAAGTAGCAGAAAGAGAAAGGGGAAGCAGGATAAGTGAAAGAAGTAGCAGAAAGAGAAAGAGAAAGGGAAGCAGGTTAAGTGAAAGAAGTAGCAGAAAGAGAAAGAGGAAGAAGAAAAAGAAACAAGGAGGAAGAAGCAGAAATAAGAGGAAGATAGCATATTTTCAAGAGGACCGATGAGATGCCATATTTTTTAAGAGGACTGACGAGATGTTGTTGGTGAAAGGTCGTCTTCTTGGTTGGGTCGTCTCCCTCTCGGTTGAACTGTAGCATAGTTAAGAGCATAGGATTGCTCTGATCTTGATTCATCAAAATTCCCTTAACTTTTTCCTAGTATTCCAGAAGATAATTTCCCAATATGTCTGCGACCCCTTTCCAAAAGTGTCCAACTAGTGTCTGAAAATTCAGAAAAGTATTTAAGCTCTAATGTGTCCACATGTGTCTGAGAGGCCTTAGGGTGTCCATAAATGTCTGGCCCTAGCCTTCATGTTCGTGCATCGTAGATTTCCCTCTGGTAGCAAGATTTGAACCCATTTTTTTGCTCAACAAGTTTATTAGACGTCTTACAGTCTTGGAGGGTGGTAGAGATTCCATCCAGACCAAGGACCTAGTAACTCGTTAAGTCTATGGATACAAATTATCTTTCACAAAAAAATTGAAATAGTTTTTTTGAAGATTTTTTTCATTTTCAGTTAGCCTTTTTAAAGCTGTTGACATCGTTAGGATGTCAATGGCTGGTGTTTGAGTTGGGAAGACAGTTCGAATTTGACCTACCAGAACATAGGCTTGCGGCAATTCTCTCTGAAAGATTGACAAAAATATTAGTTGAAGGAAATAATGATAAAAATTGAGGAGTTTCCATTATTACTAGTCATCTGATCGTGACCATTTTTAGCGACGTGTAACCATGCAAATAAAAAGAACCATGCAAATAAAAAGAGCATAATTAATCGGGGATACCAAATTCTGTGTCGGATGACCAACAATGAGTCTCTTGACTAAATAAGGTCAACATAGTAATGTTTTCTGATGATTCCCCTTTGCCTTATATTGGGTAGTTTTGATTGTCATCATGCAATACTACTTTCTTGTGACATATTGCTTGATCACATTGAAATGCATTATTTTGGTTGAGTATGGTTACTTTTGTTTCTCTTGTTCCATTGACTGACAAAAATGTTAGATAAAAAGAAGAGAAAAGAATGGGGAGTTACCATTTTACCCGTACAATGAAAACGAGCATAAAGTAATAAGGGACATCAATATTTTTGTTGGATGACCCGCGACACACCACTCCACTAAATAAAACCCTTGGAGAGATGTTTTGTGATGATTCCCCTTTGCCTTTGGTTCGGTTGTTTGTTTGACGTCATCATGCAACAAGAAGTTCTTGTGACGTGTTGCATGATCACACTGCAATATTGTCATTTTTTGACTAGTTTCTTTTGTTCCTCTTGTTCCATTGATTTTTCCTGCGGAGTTTCTGGCGATCTGGTTTCGCTTGTAGCAATTGCTTGATCACATTGAAATGTTTTATTTTGGTTGAGTATGGTTACTTTTGTTTCTCTTGTTCCATTGACTGACAAAAATATTAGACAAAAAGAAGAGAAAAGAATGAGTTACCATTTTACCCGTACAATGAAAACGAGCATAAAGTAATAAGGGATATCAATATTTTTGTTGGATGACCAGCGATGCACCACTCCGCTAAATAAAACCCTTGGATAGATGTTTTGTGACGATTCCCCTTCGCCTTTGGTTCGGTTGTTTGTTTGATGTCATCATGCAACAAGAAGTTCTTGTGACGTGTTGCATGACCACACTGCAATATTGTCATTTTTTGACTAGTTTCTTTTGTTCCTCTTGTTCCATTGATTTTTCCTGCGGAGTTTCTGGCGATCTGGTTTCGCTTGTAGCAAGAGTAGTTTACAACCTTATATTGTGAGAAGTTTGATTATTACTTTCTGGTTCTCCGAGTCCCTTGTAATTGAAAATTATGTTGTACAGGAGGTGCCTGACCCCGAAATAATGGTGGCTTTCCCAATAGTTGACGATCCAGATGGTGCAGCATTTGTGGCATGGACCACAACCCCGTGGACTCTACCCAGTAATCTTGCTCTTTGTGTGAATGCAAACTTTGTTTATGTAAAGGTCAGTATGTACTACATCTTTAGGATCAGTTGCACTATGTTTTGCTGGTCTTCCTGGATTGACGGGTCAAATATTAATTCTTTTGCAAGTGGATTATTCCATCAAAAGTTGAGATCATAGAACTGATCTTTTAGTGATCTCTAGTTATTAGATATTGAAGGCACATGTTTATTATGTAATGGCCGGCTTGTACTTTTTACTTTCACGGTTTATGGGGGGCCTTCAAATGAACTTTTTGAGGCTTAATTTGTACTTCGAGTAGTTTTTTGTTTTATTTTGATGATTTACTTGTTATGGAAATCAAGTGGAGTGTGGCTGAGGTCCATCTTTGATCTACTTTGTTTTGTATAAGATTTACGCTTGTCCAATTGTATCTTGAACGAGTAGACTCTTTTTAGGTAGGTATTTGATTGGAAGCAAATAGGCTGAGTGGCCGCACCAATTGGTCTCAGAATTTCTTTGCATAGTCTAACTTAACATGTGCCAGCTATGTGCCGCAATCACATATTGCTTGAATTTCTAACAATTATTGGTGTATTACAATCAGGTTCGCAACAAGTTGAATGGAAAAACCTTCGTGGTTGCGGAGAGTCGGTTGTCAGAGCTCCCTATTGAGAAGGCAAAAAAGGGGTTGCCTAGTGGAGAGGCCAACGTTTTACAAAATTCAAGTTCTACGACAAAGGGATCCTCTAGTGGAAAAGCTAAGAACATGTCAGCTACTTACGACGTGTTGGATAAATTCTCTGGGGCATCACTTGTGGGAAAGAAGTGAGCACTTGAGTTTTTAATCTTTTTGATGTTTTATCACATACATTGAGACTGCTTGTAGATGAACTTGCTCTTTTCTCATGTTTTTGTGTATTACGCTTTGCTATTTTGGTATGCTTTTTCGTGCGTTGCTCTAACTTTTTAACTGCTTCCTCATAGGTTGGATACATCAGCATATAGCTTCTTGTTCAGGAGCATGCATAGCATATTAGGAGGAGCATGATTTAGCCATTTCTGTTTTGCACTTTTGGAATTACTAGTTAAGTACACGTGATTGAATGTTAAGGGACAGATTGGAGAACAAGAGTGTGTTTGGAACCATAGAATTGATGGGATTTCATTTCAAATACTCAAATATTGTTGTTTGGAACATTAAAAAAAGGAATTGGAATTGGATTTCATGGGATTTGACTGGATTTGGTTCTTTAGTGTGAAATCCGATGAGAAATGGTCAGATTTCCTGGGATTTGGATTTACTTGAATTAAAAGTAATTATTTACCTATGCTATCCTTTTCTGGATACCTCTAACAATGAACCCACCACCACCACTATCTTCATTGCCGCTACCGCCACATCACTTTTACCACCGTCGCTATCACCACCACCACCACCACTGCCGCCGCCACCATTGTCACCGCCACCACTACTGCCACCACTACCATAGTTGCCACCCACCACCACAACTACTGCCACCCCCACAACACCACTAATGCCATCACCACCACCACCACCGCCGCCGCCACCACTACCACCACCACCATCACCACTGCCACCACCGCCACTACTACTGCAACCACCACCACTACTTCCACCACAACTGCAATCACTGCCACAGCCACCACCACAGCCACCACCACTGTCACCATCACCGCCACCACTACCACCATCGCCGCCGCTACTACGGCCAGCACCACCGCCACCACTTCCACAGTTGGTGCTGCTACCTCGTGTGGTGCCGCTGCCACTACCACCACCACATAGCACACTTGAAACCACTTATTCTGTTTCATTTTTCATCGTAAGTTGATGATATAATTGTCTAAAAATTTATTACATTTTCATTTCCTTTACTCTCCAAACACAACATAGGAATTCTGTGATTTGAATTCCCTTCTGTTCCACAAAATAAAAATAAAAATAAAAAATAGGAGTGAATTGAATTCCAAATCCAATTTTAAATTTGAAATCCAAATCCTAAAAGAATTGGTTCCAAATAGACTGTAAATAAACTCTTATGCTTTAAGGGCCACTATCAATAAAACAACTTGGTATATATTCAGGTAATCGAGCCTAGAAGAGGCCCAGACTTGATTAGATTTTCCATAGCAACTTGTATTAATATGCGTCTTAACCATATTAAACAATAAATATCATTTTAACAACTTGTTTCTTTATATATACTGCAGCGTGAATGCTTTTTTTTCACAACCACCACATGATAATATGATATATCATCGTATGTTACTTTTTCTTCCTCCAAGTTGTAATTAGTAGCAGCCATTTTCTCTATCCTAACAAAGGCCCCCATTAGGAGTTGGCTTACCTATATCTTTTAGTGATTCGAACTTCAAAATTTTACCCCTCCCAATTAATACTAGACTCCCAATATTATGAGCATCACATTTTTCATATTTTCAGTCTAAATATTCCACCCCTCCCAGCAAATCAAATTGATTGGACAAAGAGCAGATTGTTATCAATGTTAAGCCCGTGTGTGTGTGTGTACGTATGTGTATGTCTGTATATATATGTACGTTTGTTTGTGTGTGTGTATATTTAGGGGCTTGATCAACATCCAGGCTGGAAAATCACTATTTTTAGCGCATCTCAGCCGTCCACGCCGCATAATGGACGACTGAGATGCCTCTTTTTTTCTGATTTTTTTTGCCTCACCGCCAATTTTTTGCTAAATATTTCAAAAAAGCCCTTTCACTGTCCTCTTCCCCCTCCACCCTTTCCCCGTCCCCGTCTCTCTCTGAGTCTGTTTCCCACTTCCCCACCCTTCCCTTTTCCTTCTTTTCTCCATCACCGCATTAAGCCATCGAATCATGCCCAACCCATTTCCAAGATGAACCAGTTTTTAATAACATATCACCAACAGATCTTTGATAGAAATGTATGTAATTGGGTTTTACAATCAGTGAAAATGTGGTGAAATTGACAGTGGCTTAGGCATCTGGTGATGATGGTGGCGGTTGTGGCGTGTAGTAAAGGTGGTTTTGGCTGTCGGTGGTGTATGTAGCTGCGGTAAGGTGAGGAGTGGGGAGTTACACGGCCATGTGATGGCCATGTTGGTTGAACGATAGACATATGACGTATATCAACGGCGGTGGGGTGGTCGATGGTGGTGGGAAGTGGTGGTAGTAGGCAGTGATTTTAGTGGTGATGGTGGATGTTGTTGCAGTGGTGGTCGTGGTCATAGACGGTAGTGGTTATGGTGGTTTGCAGTGAATGGTGGTGGTTGACCGTTGTTGGCCGTGGTTGCTGTGAAGGTTGGCTACATGAATGATGGTGGTGCGTGATCATTGGTGTGGCCATGCCGGTGTTGTTATGGTAGTGGAAGGGTTTTGAGTGGTGGCTATGGGTGGATTGTTGACATTGTTGGAGGGTTAAGATCTGAGATGTTGCCTCTCTACTAACCCTCCTCTTTTGAGCGACTAGTAGAGAGGAACGATCTGAGGGTGAAGGCTATTTTGGTAAAAAAGGTATGTTGATAAAAAAAAATTTAACTGCCTAAAAGAGTAGCACTAGGCGAGATTTAAGGAAAAAATTTAGTTTGGACCGTTCACCTTGCGACGTGGACAACCAAATCACAGTTGAAAAAATTGGGGTTTTCCCAACGCTAGATGTGATCATCCCTCGTATATAGCATTGCATATATAATGTACGTATCTATATTTATTTATGTGTATATATATATGTATATGTATGTATGTATGTGTGTGTATATATATATGTATATGTATGTATATATCTCTTTGGGTTCTCGGAGTAGAGACTGTCTTCTTGATTATTTGCACGTGCATAATGTGTAAAATGGTTTGGTGAACTGTAGTGCAGTTTATCACCAAAATCATTAAAAGTTGAGTGAGCGAAGGCATTCTAATCTAAAGGCTCTCACATATAAGCCTGCTCAAGCCATCTAATGGAGGTGGTCACAATATCATCTTAGGATTTATAGTGAAAGGTACAGGTGACCATTGTACTTCACTCAAGTGCATTCTTACTTTTTCTTTAACATCATGTCTATTAAGAAGCTGTCACGTGCTTCACAGATGAGGCTTAAACTGAAGAGGAAAATGGGTAAACAAATCCAAAAGATATCATCTTCTTCCTTTACATAGCTTACCGGGTCCACCACTCCTCAATATAACCACCCCTGTCATACCATCTTTGCCACCTTGACTGCCACAATGACAACCCAATTCATTGTAAATGCAATGCAACCAATTCAAATGCCACTGCTCCGGCGAAATCCTAGCTACCCATGTCCATCGCCATGCCATCATCTTCATCCCTTCAAATTCAAGCCACCGTCCCCACCCAACCCCTCCCTTCACATCTTTATGACACATTATCTTGGGAGATATACCCACTGCACAGTAAAATGCAGTATTCCAATTAGGGTGCAATCAAAGCGGGGATTTCATTAATATTACCCACACACTCGTGAAGTTCAAGACTTCAAAGTTAGAAGGAAATGCTATAGCCAAAACAAGTTGCGTCTGCGTGTCGTGTCAGAATTTGGGTGATGGATATGTGGTGTTGGGTATGGTAGTGTGGTTGTGTTTGGAAGATGATGTTGATGGTGTTCGTGGGTAGATGAAAGCTTGGATGGGTGGTGGCTCGGTTGCTATTGGATGATGGCATGGTGGCAGCAACTGGTGGCAAGGGCTTGGGTGGTTTCTCCGTTTGGATGGATGATGATGGCGGCGTCGTGGTGATGGGTGGCTAGAATCTGGGTGGTATTAAGGGCTGTGAAATGGTGGCAGTGGCAACTAAGGTGGGTGTGGGGGTGGAGGTGGTGTTAGGTAACGGTACTGCTGCCAGAGAAGATAAAGGAAAAAGGTAAAAATTGAATCTCTCTAAAAAAGCAATTAGATGACAAGTTTGCTCCAGTTAAGTCTCTTGTTCCTTGCACATGAGGGCTTGACGGGCTTGGAATTAATGGATGGTAATGTAAGCACTTGATTGGCACAATCAACGAGCTCAGTGACCACAATTGAGTCCAATGACCAAATTGACACTTGGGGTCAAATACAACGGTCATTTGTGTATTTTTGCACTCTAGTTTTTGATATGGTTCAAGCATATCTTTGGTGTCCAAAACAAGTATTGTTTATAACTTCTGTCAAAATCAACGAATATTTCGAAGTCTCTACTAGCAAAAACCAGTTTTGATTGACACTTGAAATTTAAGATCAACGATTATTTAGTTCAGAACATGATAATATAGAGTAGTAGTGTCATGAATTTTGAAGTCTTATTTCTTAAAACTTGAGTGTCAAGGTTAATTTATATTTTTCTTTTGCAGGTATGTACCGTTGTTCGAGTACTTCATGGATTTCTCGGATGTCGCTTTTAGAGTTGTTTCAGATGATTATGTAACAGCTGATAGCGGAACTGGAATTGTTCATTGCGCTCCTGCCTTCGGTGAAGATGATTATCGCATCTGTCTGCAATATCAAATAATTAATAAGGTACGCGAAAGTTGCTATCTTTTTGAGGCGTTTCTGCTGAAGATCATTGTCTAATTAAATTAATTGCACTCTTCCATGTGTTTCTGTGGCTTTTACCCATCGTTGTGGAACCATTATTTGTCATATTGGCTTCTACAGGGAGAGAACCTAGTCGTTGCAGTTGACGACGATGGCTGCTTTACTGAGAGGATTACTGATTTCAGCGGGCGCTATGTCAAGGATGCTGACAAGGATATTATTCAAGCAGTGAAGGCAAGACTACTTTCAGTTTTTAAGTTCTAAATGGGTTTACTTGAGCTTATATGATTTGACAGTTACTTTTACGAGCATATGCGTGTGATATGCACATGACTAAAATTAATGCCAACTCATAATGAGTAATTATGTTCAGGAATGTTTATATATGTCCACTTGGGAATATTCATCTACAACTAGTTTCAAGGGGATATGATTAATTAAAATCAGTCTATATTGTATCTCATAACAAGCTTTACCTTTACAGTTGATAAGCTTTTTTTTATTTTGTGCAGGAGAAATCCAGGCTCGTCAAGTCTGGAAGCTTTACTCATTCCTATCCATTTTGTTGGAGATCTGATACTCCTCTCATCTACAGAGCAGTTCCGAGCTGGTATGCAATTCTTAGCAATCTTTTTGACTCTTGTGCATTACTAAATGCCAACTGCAGGTGCACTTTGGTCTGGGTTAACCCTGATTCTATGCTGGTTTTGAGGAGCTGAACTGAAGTCTAACCAGAAAATAGTTGTCATCTTGTTTTTATCTTCTTGACTTGTAGTAGTAAGAGTGCTAATGATAGATTGCCGAGTTATAGCTTCATTTAGTCTCTTGACTTTCGAGTACAGACGGTTTACAAAGACTGAAGGGCGTGTAATTTTCTAGTAGTTAGAGACCTCAAGTATTAAGAAGTATATATTATATATATAAAGAACAAGTGTGGAGTCAATGATTGACTACTATATTAGTTTGGAGAATGGGTGCCCTTGGTGTTGTTGAAGAGGGCAACTGGAAGACGATGTGTGGTGATTTTTTTTTGGTTTTGCTGAATGGTTGGTCAATTGGCTTTAATGATTTGGCTTTTAATGCCGAGTGCATCTTGATTATAAAATCTATCTCGTTGGAGTTTTCAACCAAATTATCGTACTGCATTTTGATGGACTGCAAGTGGTTATCTTTCTTGGTATTAGATCATTGCACACCATGAGACACTGTTGTGGTTGCAATTCATTCCATGTGAATGAATATATTAGGGCTTCTGCTGCCCACAGAACTCCGAATTTTGGTGTCCTTGTGTTCTTTATTAGTTTCCATTTCTTGTGTTAAGCAATATTATGTGGTGAGTAAATGCCCTATATTAGGCTGAATTAGACAGTATTTTTTTACAGAGAATGTTACCTTAAATTTAGCTATCTGTTACTTTGTAGTTCTGTGATGTTGAGAGCTTACTTTTTCTTCTATGGCAAATGCTCTAACAAAGGTATAATAGCTCACTTGCCCAGATGCTTTCAATTTCCTCCTGAACTAGCCCCATATGAGAAGCAAGTCCTCAACTAATCCTAGCATCATCAGAGAAGCTCCAATCAAAGGAAGAAGCTAATTCTAACATTGCCCGATGAACTCCAAACTTAGGCAAATTATATAGCATTCTCAGCTTTCTTGATCAATTGACCATGAAGCTAAAGATGGTCCACGCACTTGGCTCTCTTGAACAAGAAAGCTAGTATTCTCTCCTGCCCTAGAAGATTGTTCAATTTCACTTTGCCGACATACCAAAAGGATGTCCTTTTTGACAATTCAAAATGATAAGTATTTGACAAGTCAAGTTGAGATTATTGATTGTTTAATTAGTTCGAAAGATTCTTGTAAAACTTTGGCCAGGAGTCGATGTTTTTGGATGGAAGGCGCAATATTGCTTTATTGTCTTGTTATTGTGTGATCTTAGATATGTAGAAGTACTAATGTTTGTTATTCTGCATATATGCATTTTTCTTCCAGATTTTAACGCATGTATATTTATTTTGAAATTAGTTTGGCCTTTAATGGGAAGTGCATTTTCTTGGTTTAGTAAATGTTATTCTTATTGAGGTGTTGCTCTATTTTTACGCAGGTTTGTTGCGGTGGAAAAGTTGAAAGATCAATTGCTAGAAAACAACAAACAAACATATTGGGTTCCTGATTTTGTGAAGGTTAAAATAAATCAGTATCGATTATTTAAGGATGCTCAAATTTTTACACGCGTGCACACACATACACATACTGTAATGCCCGAACCCGAGGGTCCGTACACGTCCTCAAACTAAAACCTGATCACGTCTTTTACGTAACCTTTATAATGGGTGAGCAAATCATCTAAAATAAGGTAAACATAATCATCTAAATCTCACATACTTAGGACTCCAAAATAATCCAAAACTTAATTACAATCCTCTCAGACTAACTATCTGAATTCAATGTAAATAAAAATAAGTAACTAATAGTTTTAAAGAAAATATTTCCAATTGCGAACATCAAAGCGAGTTCACAGCTCTACTAACATCTGTCCCTTCGTGCTACTCTTGGGTTAGAAGGTGAGGAATCGAAAACCAAAAGGGTGAGCATAAATTGCATAGTAAGAAATTTTACGCACAGAGGGCCAAAAAGGATACATATTTGAGTTACCAAATAGAGCCAAAAGATAGGAATCTAGATAACTCAATTAAATTCATAATTGAATGACAAAAGTGACCGAAAAGGGGTTAAATAACCAATAAATCAAAAATCAAATCAAGTATATTATCAAATCTAGTAAATGTTACGTTCACAGTTGCTTATAATTAAGCATCATAAATCATGGTTATTCCATGTCAAATATCACAGACTGCATGTCACATATAAGTCATGGTTCTCAAAAGTGACTTTCAAATACAAATATCACCATTTTAGTAATTTGGTAAATATATCAAAAGAATTAACTACTCGGTTAACCACTATATTATTAAGCAAATTTAACTTTGGTTATTGGACATTGATTTGTGTCAAAGTACCCACTAATTTTTGAAATTTATTTCAATCAGGTCACTCCGTTAACTTTTGCGGTTTTGCCAATCCAAGTCCATTAATTTAAGGCTAAAACCGTCCTTTCTCTATTCTCCTCCTTCTTTCTTCTTCCTTATTCTTTTTCACAGGCACACAAACATTGTCAAACACATACACAAACGAACTCCATGGTGGTTGGTGGTGAGGTCATGGTGGTGGTGTGTTGAATAAGGACATACAAGAGGTGATGAGTAAGGAGACGACATGGAGGTTTGAAAACCAAATATCCCTTTTAGGGTACATTGGAACTGACTCTATTGAACAAACTCTTGTGTCCCGTTCTTTTTATTTTCCCATTTTTCCAAAGGATTATTTGCCTGTTTAAACATTGCATGTTTTAGAGGTCTTTTTAACAGCATTTTTCCAGAAGTCACCATCATCCAATTTTAAGTTTCCTATCTCTTGAGCAAACACTGTGAATATATATCCATTCATGGGGACCAGTATATGAGAGCATGCGAAGCTTTTCCTGGAATGAAGGTATTTGTACGAAGCAAAGGTGAGGACGACAAATGGAGTTTGCGTGTGAAGGAGAAAGAAAATGTTCCAGTAGACTCATTCCAGTTTCTCCATTTTTCCAAATCGATGGTGGTGGCGCCATGGTGGTGGTTGCTGCTAGTGTTGGACTTGGGAGAAGAAGAAAGAAGAAGAAATAAGAAGGGAAATCTGGGGAGAAGAAGAAAGAATAATAAGGAAGAAAGGCAATAGGGAAATGACAGTTTTACCCCTGAATTAACGGATTTGGATTGACAAAAGCTAACGGAATGACCTGATTGAAATGAATTTGAAAATTTAGTGATCACTTTGACACAAATTGATGTCAAGTGATCAATGTTGAATTTGCTTAATAATACAGTGGTCAACCGAATAGTTAACTCATATCAAAATATTCGTAAAGTCTAAAATAGTTATTCTAGACTCAAAATGAAGAGGACGAAAATACGAATCCAGCGAAATGAAATTAGCTCAATGGAGATCGCACGAGTGAGATATTGTCAAAAAAAAAAATAACGGGTGGAAATTTAAGGCACAAAAATCGAGAGAACAAAACAAGATTGTGCAAGGTAGGAACCATCGGGAATTTGACACGTGGCAAACAAAAGAGTTACGCAGTACTGCCCAAAAGTGGGAGGAATACAATGATGGAAAATCATGAAAATTTTAGAGAAAAAATGTACAGACTGCTAAAAACATGAAATGTGGGCTTTAGAGAGTTGGAAGTAGCAAAGGATGGCCTTCTTGGCCGTGAGTTTCAACAGGAAAACGGAGATGGTATAGGAGCGAGGCATGCATAACTGGTGTCGGGAAAAAAAACTGTAAACATACATGCAGCTTTTTGACAAATGAACCAATAAGATTAAAACAGCGATTTCAAGAATTGTAATATAACCGTCTTTAACGCAAAAGTACAAGACAGTGCAAACTTTTCATAAATAAAGCTAAAGATAAACGTGATGATCAACAATAGGTTCGATAGCAAATATCTATTTGGCATCAAATAATAACACGTATTTTCGTGTCTTAAATGAAAAAGATTGCATAAAAACCCGTACCTTAAGGTAGCAAATATTAGTGTCAAAAATATCCGGCTTATCTTAGATCAATTGTAACATTATGCTTGAAAACCCAAAAAAGATAAACTAGGCCTATTCTTCTTCTCTTTCTTTCAAAATATATATATAAATAAAATTAAAAGAAAATGAACTCTTACATCTTCCTCATTCTTATATAGTTGATGTAATTGTAATATGACATGAAGTCCTAATTGTTTGTGCAATTATAATTTAACCCAAAGTCCTCGATGCTAATATAATTACCATATAACTTAAAGTCCTAGTCCTAGCCAAAAATCTCTTCTACCTAATCCAATCACATTAGATACTAAATAATACCACAATACTAATTTCATCACTAAAAAGACTTCCAAACAAATTGTCTAAGGTCCATTACTTAATTTAAAGTCAAAATACTTTTCTAATATAGTATTTATGCTAGTAGCCCAACAAATTAAAATCTGGGGTGTGACATACATATTATATACGCGTTTGATATGGAGGTGCACAACTTAGTATCAATGTTGATTTTATCTTCCTTTTTTAGCATTGTTGTGTTTATTATATTAATGATGCCATGTGCAGGAAAAGCGATTTCATAATTGGTTAGAAAATGCCAGAGATTGGGCTGTTAGCCGAAGTAGATTTTGGGGTACTCCTCTTCCTTTGTGGATTAGTGAGGATGGTGAGGAGATTGTGGTTATGGATTCCATTGACAAACTTGAAAAGCTTTCTGGCGCTAAGGTGTGTTGTTTTTCTGCTTTATAGATGCATACCAAACTTGCAAGAGTTTTTGGATTACACCAAATGATCCTTGCTTGTTGGAATATCTGCAATGCACCTTAATGGAGAATTAAGATTGTAGACCAAGTCTACTAGTCCAAAGCCGCTTACCCCCCTTGGTGCCATGCACCACCTCTCAGTGTACCCAATAATCACGAGAAGGCTTCTCAAACCTAGCAAAGCAACAAGCATATATAGTGTAAACCAAAGGCACTGGCATCTTTGAGTAGACAGACCATCCATTTTTTTTAAACATCACCCCCAATTTTTTAGGGTTTTCTATCCGGACAAGGGATGACAGCTTCAAATATCCATGAGCCATAGTTGCAAAACAATGAGAGATGGGAGCGACAAGAGATGGAGGAAGATGACTAATATTTTTTTTGCATTTACTTTTATTTGACAGATCTATTTACAATCCTTTCCTCTACCGAATCGTTGTTTGAAATTTTTCCTTAACTTTTCAGTTAAGTTGAGTGAGCTCTCGAGATTCTTGCGTTGCTTTGAATCAACATTGGAATCTTCTATGACCTCCTAAATTGTTGGGGAATTATGAAGTTTTGTACAAAATATTGTCAAGACCTTTCAAAATTTTGGCAAAGTAGGTGTATATTCGACACTGTACTCCATAGGGCCTGCTAAATTATCCAACCAAAATAATGTCATGTGGATTGCCCTTTATAAATACATTAGCTAGTGAAATGCAAATGTACGTAGATTGGCTTTAGTTTCTTTTTGTAGAAAGGGTATGTAAGAACTCCATTTGTCAAGCCTTGTCCTGCCCATGTAGAATTCTGTTTCCGTCACTGTTACTTGTATAAAATCCTTAAGACTCAAAAGTTTATTTTGAAGCTT